>VUQG01013864.1:6219-53715 GCA_015106755.1 Etia nguti | reverse complement strand
GAGGCCACTACAGACTTAAGACTGGCAATGCCTCTGGCCAAAAAACTAGTGATGAAGCAGTTTTTTGTTTGTTTGTTTGGGTTGTTTTTTTTTTTTTTTTTCAAAAAAAGAAATGTTTAATTGTATAAGTGAACTACTTGGCACTCATGCCAAGAGTGACATAAGATCTGCCAAACAGGTTTGCTAGACAGGAGTAAAAAAATAAAATAAAATTAGATCCAAATATTTTTTGTGCAGCCCCAAATGTGAGAAATGATCACTCCCTGGGCACCCATGTGAAAACAGTTTGGTTCTTGTACTGGGTAATTTCAGTATACTGTTTTTGGGGGTTTTTTCCAGGGGGTGGAGCTTCAATTTGTCAAAACACTATGCGCAAAACTTAAAGATAATCGCTGTTTCACAATTTTTTTTTCTGTATTTATATGTAAAGCGATCCCCAACTGCAGCACTGGCACGCAGAGATGAAACACAAAATAACACAGTTAGATGATATAAATGATGATGGTGTAATAACACAGCCTATCATGTTTCTGTGAGTACAGTTTATGCTAATTAAAGTGTAGCCTAGCTTCACCCGACAATTGCTAGTTCGGCTACCTCCTCCTTCCACAGCGTTGCATGTGAAAGCAAACTCCTGGGAGCAGATATGTAAATGTTAAAGTCTACATGGTACAGGTAAGAGATATTCCGCTATGGTCACAGGCTCAACTCTGGTGAAAAGTTTTATAATGGTATACAACACTGCTGCAGGCTGACACATCATGCTTGTAAAGAGGAAGAATGAATGTGAGAGTGCAAGAAGGAGGAAGCCGGTGGAGTGCTTCACAAGACTTTTTGGCTACGAGGGACTGAAAGGTGAAGGAAAGCCAGGGAGTTCAGAGACTGCGAAGTTAGTTAACTGGCAGGCAGCGAGGATGGCACAGATATGAAGGTTAGAAGCCGGAGGGTGCACATTATCAAAAAGGGGGGAAACAGAAACTATCTGAGCACCAGGGGCTGTTACGCGCTCAGATTTAATCAGAGCATCTGTATCCTAAGTCTACAAAACTTCATGCAAGCGCTTGGAATTTAGAAGGGGAATTCATTAATACAGAAACCCAAGAAGGTTTACTCTTGGAGAAAAGAAGGCCATGAATGGACGCAAGAGGTACAGTAGGGCACACAGTTATTGTTGCATAGAGAGTTAGGTTTAGGCCAAATTTGTGCTGAGTAATAGGGTAGGCAACACTTTAAGTAGGCACCACAATAAAAAGCATGAAACTAACTGAGCTTTAACTCATTTCAGAGCACAGAGTCCTTGCCACTGACTTTGTTAATATAGCAAATATAGCAGAAATCAATACACATCAGGGATTGATTGAAGACTTGTTTAAGTACTTCTGACTCATGGATTATTAGCCTTAAAAAATATCACAGAAGAATCAGTGATTTTTGTCATTTTTAGCATTATGCTTAAAGGCAATGGAACAGGACAGATTGCATGACATAGGAGTCCCAATCTGCAGGGGTTTGCTGCACCTTAGGCACAAAAAAAAGCCACACAAGGTAATTGTAGCCTCATGAGCGTAAATGTAATTCAGTTTGTTCAGACTGGTGCAGTTTCCTCCTTCTTATGGCTTAGCTCTCTCACCACACACAGAAACGCTCCCTCCAAACTTATCTCCACATCCCAATGAGCACACACACTAATTCACTTAAGGCTGACAAATCTCGCAGACATATGCAAGGGAAACAGTCAGCGCAGCTCAGTTCTTTCGACCGCTGCTGCGTCATTTCCCCACGAGTTCATCAGTTCACCATTCCGAGGGGACCAAACCTCCCCCGTGGATTATGTGTGCCCTCGTGGACCTAATTGAAACTGAAAATGTTATGTTCCACTCCGGTGCCCTCCTAATAGGCTGGCTCTCAGTAACCAGGCTTGTGAAGCAATTACAAACCAGAGTATGAGTCTAGATGAATCTAAGGCGTGGGGTGGGCAGAGTGGGTGTGAGTGACTGTGTGTTTGTACTGGGGGTCTCGGCCAGCTGAGAGTGTTGCTGAAGAGAGGCGAAGCCTGACTTACTCACTAATTATAGATGTCTTTTTTGGCTTTGTCTTTCTTTTTCACACTGTTCTGTCTGGATGAGGGAACGGAGCCCTGGCAGATCAAATGAGACGCTCCGCTTCATTGGCTCCGCTCTATGTGGCCCCCAATCAGAAACAACTGGGTGCCAAGTGTGAGCAGCCAAGGTGGCATCTTTATCCAGCAGTTTAAGGGGATGAAATTTAGGGCACTTTCACGCTGGCTGGCACACCCGAATCTATGATGAGTTTGCCTGAAACGTTGGTAAAAGGGCAAAAGTGTTTTTTTACGGAAACACGGTGGCACAAGATTAGCTCTGCTCATGTCACAGCAGGTTACATGTGCAGTCAGACTGTGCTTCCACTCATGTAGAAAATAGAGTCCTGTCTGCATTTTGAATTGCACAGTTAGGAACAAAACATGATGGATAAAAATGTCTCTGATGTCTGGTTAGGAACAAAAGAAACCTCGCAGGACAACAGCATGCAAACTTTTACTGTGTTTTCTTGAGTGGTATTCAAAAAGAGGCCACTACAACTTCACGACATCAGAATTTGAGCTAGCAGCTTTGCAGAACAAACAGTCTGGTGATTACACTTTACATGCACAAAATCATTCAGGATTTGAACTCTTTTTTTTAAGTTCTGGTTTGTTTTTATTCCGGTTTATTCTGGTTTGTTTTTATTATTTTATCTTCACACACCTACTCCACTGAGGCAAATATGTGCACCATATGAATGCCTTGGAAAAGAAAGTTTGCACAGTTATCCGCATTTGCATAATTGTTGCACTTCTCCCTTTCTATGATGCCAGGTGGCTATTTGCGACAGGTGTAAACACTTATGCTTTGGATAGCTGTTTTGTTTTTGGTTGTTTCCCCTCCCCCCCTCCCTTTTTGGTTGCCCACGAGTGGTCAGTCTCTTATCTGCGTAGCTATTTGTGTGGCTCTCTCGAAATTGGTGCCAATTTTATTCCTTGGCAACACAGGCAAACAACAAGTCTTTGTTGACAAAGAAGTCCAAAAAGCAGACCAGTAGGGATAGGTCATGGGGGGTGACAGTTCAATTCTGGGCTCTAACAAATGAATCCACAGTAAAAACAGCTCTACAGCGAGCTTCAATTTTCATATTGTCCCCCATCCCTGCGACCTGGGATAGTTCTTTTTGTTTGGATGAACATCCATTACTGTCTCTTGTAGCCTGAAACAAGAGAGCGGAGTCGCTCTGGCCCCCGCAGGTGTGAAGCTCCACGGAGAATTAATTAGAAAAGATGGAAAAGGTGGCTGAGGAAGAGCATGGGTTGTGGGTCTGCATTCTGGTTCAAAGCTGTTAACGCCAGAGTAAGTGGTGCAAAAGTTCAAACCAACATTTTTGCAAGTTCACAAAGTTCATACATACTTTCTCTAGTTGCTGCAGCAGCACTCCAGTGTTGACAGCAGCACATATGCTCGTGTTCGCGAGTCAAGAAGTCCTAGAGACGTGGCATAATGTGCATTTTTAAAGTGAGGTGTGAATCTCTAATGGAACAATATATACACACATTACACTCCACCATAGTTCATTTCTGTCTGAAATAAACCTTTATATTAATAGTTGAAAAGAAGTAAATGCTTTGTTTTTGTTGTTGTTTGTTTTGGGGTTTTTTTGTTTTTTAGGTATTCTCATTTTTTGTAGATGGCAAATCTAAAAGAGGAAAAGACCATTTTTAGACATGATTAGGGAAGAGACATCTAAGCTTCAAGCTTCTGAGTAGGATATTTCCATACCAGCTGCTCCTGACAAGAGCATGTCACTGAATCACTCAACAAATTTGGTTCCCTCCCCTC
This sequence comes from Etia nguti, assembly GCA_015106755.1. Lineage (NCBI taxonomy): Eukaryota > Metazoa > Chordata > Actinopteri > Cichliformes > Cichlidae > Etia > Etia nguti. The sequence goes on along the minus strand of VUQG01013864.1, from coordinate 49,828 downwards.
GTTTAACAAGCCAAAATGCTATTGTGCTGATGGTAAACGACCAAAATATGAAAACCCACAGCAAGAAGTGGCTGTGGGAGTATTTAAAGCGACATACAGGCTTGCAGAGTCACACAGGGCTGAAGTGAATCATACATTTAATTGATAATAATATAAATAAATAATAGTTATAAGATATTTGTCAATAATCCAAACAAAAAGCAAAAAGTATCTTCTGATAATTATCTGTTACTAATTTCACAAAAAATTCATGTATACACGCACATATTTATACCCCATGCACACTTTTACAGAATAATGTAGTGAATCAGCTGAAGTCTTTTTTAAAACCACTTTCAATAAAGTTCATTAAAGTATAATATCCTCTTTCACATTGATGTCAGTTGGAAAGCATTATTGTCCTGAATCCTATGACATTGCCCCCGTTGTTTGAAACACCTTGGACATTCAGAGCAGCTCTGTAACAATGGCTTTAATCAAAGAGTGATCGTTATTCTCAAGCCTTTTGTTGTTAAACTTGCATTTTCCCATTTCTGTGGACTAATGAGCAGTCTGGATAGCAAGGCCTTCTTCTTCATTAGCATCAAGGTCATCCTCTTCAAATGTTTTCTGGTGCTTTTCTGCTGCCTTTTGAAGTCGAATGGGGATTAGGGTGATATTCCAAAAATGTCACGGCCTTAACAATGCCCATCCAATCTGAATTCAAGACAACTTTCCAAGGCTATTATTTGTTAATGTATACATCTGAGGACTTTTTAAGGACCTGCAACCACCCCGTTTCACAACACCAATTCCCAAAAAGTTGAGAGGGTGTTATGGGCCATTGCCACCAGAGTAGAATGAAGGACTCAAATGCAAGCAAAACCTGAAAAGCAATAGCAGTTTTGAAATCTTTATTTAATTTAAAAGGCAGGCAGGCAGGATTCGTTCACGGGGGTGACGGGAACTATTTACGCCTTGGTCTAGAGATAGCTCCACAAGGAGAGAAGAGTGCTGATGAAAATGCAGAGCAGATCGTGGGAGAGAATGTTTAAGCTTACTCTGGAGGGTGAAGAGAATCTTGCAGGTTGGTGGGTGGCAAGAACTGGTGGTTAAGAAACGTTTTCCGAACTGGAGGAACGGTATCCACTGAAGGAGGTAAGTGGCCAGGGTGAGTCATCCATATTTTTGCTTGGAACAGAGTAGCTGGGAACAGGAAGACAGAAGTGTTAGAGCACTGGAACAGGAAGAAACACTGGGGATCCCATTTACCCCTCTGTTAGAGCTTACTACCTGGTGAAGGCTGGGCACCTACGCAGGTCCTTAAATACAGCTGATTGATGACTTCTAATAGGAATCAGGTTGAGCAGGCCAAGAGCACGGACCCAGGCTCCACCTCGAAGTAAGGAGGACAGCCAGCCCAACCAACACCTGGACTTAGAAGAGGAAACACAGCAACCAACAAACCAGCATGGCCCATAACTGACGGTTCATAAAGTGTAAATAGAAACAGAATGCAATTATTGGCAAATCTTATAAACCCATTAGGCTTTAAAAATGCTTTACTTGAAATTAAAAAAAAAAAAAAGGAAAATGTACAACTACAGCCGTAGCCAGAGTAAAATGTTTTATTCACAATAGAACATAGGAAACAAATCAAAAATGTCAATTTAATGCCTTCCTGATGGTATGGAGATGAATTAGTGCCTATGCTAGCTGGCATATCTAGAAAGGCACCATCAATGCTGAAATGTATATACAGTTTTAGTGCAACATATGCTCTTCCAGATGAAATCTATTGAAGGAAGGCCTTTCACATTTCAGTACGACAATGCTAAACTGCATAAATGCATCTATTACAACAGGATGGCTCCGCAGCAGAAGAGTTTGCACACTGTTTTGGCCTATCTGCCGTTCAGACTTTTCACCTACTGAAAACATTTGGAGCATTATTACAAAACAAAAAGTACGACAAAGAAGAGCTGGGACTGTTGAACAGCTATAACAGTATAATCCAAGAATGTTACAATGTTGCTCTCCCAGAGACTTTTGTTACATAAAGAGGGAATGCTACACAGTGACAAACATAACCCTTTTCCAACTTTTTAATATGCGTCACAGCCATCAAATTTAATTTTTTTTTAAAATATACACTTTCTGACTTTAAACACTTTTTCTTGTTTTTCCAAATTTCGAGTAAAGCATTTTAAAGTGCTCGTGAATTATTGCCATCTTTTCACTGTCAAGTGGTGAATGTTGATTACTGAATGCAATTTACAGAGAATTAATTGACTGTTTGCTGTTTTCACATGGATAATAACACCATACAAATAATCATAATGAGGCACCCTCATTAAGAGATCGCACCAACGTAATCGGCAAGGTCATTAGAAAGTAACATTGTGCACACCACCTCTCGCAGACGAATGTATTAATTAACATACAGTATGACTTTCAATACCAAATGTATCTGCCAGTAGCTCGACTTGACCTTAAAGTGGATTCCCTGCTTTCATTAGAATAATTAATGCCTAAATCAAGCATAGTGTGAACCCATCGTCAGTTCCCTAAAATGCACTGTTGATTACCTTCCATGGACTCTTCGTTCTCCTCCCTTTTTAATGTTTCCCATTAACATATAAGGTTTAATGGCAGTGGCAGCAAATTGTGCTAGTTATTAAAAGAAAAGACACAAAGTGACACGTTTACTGGGAACACAGCAGAGGTTAAAATTAACAGTGCGTGTGTCCAATGTTATGATCTGCTTGGTCTCTATAAAAAAAGAGACCATGCAGATCTAACCTATCCATCCATCCATTTTCTTCTGGGTTCTAGGCTGGAGCCTATCTCAGCTGTCGTAGAGTGAAACAGGTCGCCAATCTATCGCAGGGCTAAAACAGTGAGACAGACAACCATTTACGATTAAATGCAGGCCAATTCTGAATCACCATTTAACCTCATGTTCATATCTTTGGACTGTGGGAGGAAGCTGGAGCATCTAGACAGAAAACCCATGCAGACACGGCGAGAACATGCAAACTCCACACTCCACTCTCTATCCCAATAATGTCAATTATTACTGCGATCCAAATTAAATCCCATCTAAGCATTTAGAGCTCTTAGATCTCTGCCCAAATGACGAGCACTTAATACCGCTTCCTGTTTGGGTGTGAGCCAAATATAGATAGTCTCACACAAGGCAGCACTGTAAAGAATATGATTAGTTGATTGCGGAAGGAAGCACCCTGAAGGATCTGGATAAGAGCTGTCAAACAGAAGCCTGAGTGGTGCTCGGAACCGAAAAAGAAGCAGGGAAAAAAAAAATTCTACACCAAATAACTGTTAAGCTAATCTCCTCCTCTTCCTTCTTTGTACCCTTCCCCCTCCCACTCCTCCTCTGTCACGATTACTGGAGCATTACTTTAAGCAAAATGCACAGAGAATGAAGTGTGGAAAGAGACAAGGAAAAGAAGCAAAGAGGAACTAGAGAAGAAGCACTGAAAGTGTAAATTTTTTTTTGCCTCCACAGACACATTCACATGTACGTGCACATATTTACACCCCCAGACAGGGAGCTAATGAAAGGTAGTCTCTTCAAAGCAAGCCAGAGCAACCTACAGGAATGCAAACCAAACAGCGAGAAAAGGAGAACAAGAAGTTCTGGATACTGGATCGAGGCAAAACAGGACAAGTCTGACAAGATGTCAAGAGGGTGCTGATATGTCAGCTTTTATTTCCTTCCTCCTCCTACAGCTCTCTCTGTCAGAACAGCACTCATCTGTTAGAAGGAGGGAAAGGAGGGACCCCAGTGAGGGGAACATTAGCCCTCCAGCGATCACCAAAGGCCGCTGACACTCATCAGTCTAAGAGCCCTCCAGTACTGGAGTGGTTTCATCTTTGCAATGACCTTGATTGATTGGTGCGAAAGACCTTGCATCCTTACCAAATGAGTTCTAATGAGTTTTAATGCATGGCTTCTAATGGACGTGAGCTAACCAGTTGGAATACTGGGATAATGAGTTTTCTATTTATTTATTTCAAACTTGTTCATTTGGTACTAAGTAATCCGTGACCTCTATAAGACCTCTATAGGACCAGGAGACACTAACCACTAACTCCAGAAATTATCCATTGCATCACAGTCAAGTTTTTTCCTTGACAATTCTCTAAATTTTACAGATTACCACAAAGTGTTGTACTGATACTCATGATTCTTTTAGAAGGACTACTTTTAATTTTTAATGTAGCTACAGCATTGTGTTTTTTCCCCCAGTATTGTTGTTTATGAAAAAATATTTGTAATGCCAATGACAAGTGGGAAGATTCGGCTTGAATGTGGTAAACGTTATATCTCAGGATGTTAGCATTCTGACGTTAGCATTAAGCGCATATCAATACTTGCCTAAGGACTGTTGAAACTGATAGCATAGCTGTGACCCTAGGATCACTGTATACTGTGCCACTGGTAGAAATGAAGCATAAAATATTTTAATTCAACACGTCCACCTTTGGCGATGCTGATTCTGGGGAATAGTTACGTATCCTGGAGGCACTGGGTGTTTCAGGTCTTTCAGCATCATACAGTCTCTCCTAGGCAACCGAGCTGGGGGCTGAACATTCTCTGGCTTGCTACCCAGCAACAGTAGCCATGGAGTCTCCCTCGTGGGATACAACAATATTTTATTTTTTTTCTGTGGCTTCAGAAAATGTCCTGATAGACTTCTTCTTTTGCCTGCCAAACTATATACTGAACTAGCTTGCAAAGCACCGCAAATCCACCTGATGCTGCTCGCAGCAGGTGGCAAGTGAGTTACCAGGTTGTCACACACCACATCTGTAACTTGTAGAATTTAGAACCTTTCGCACCATTGAGTCACCTTTTCTTCAGCCTGGACATAAGAGTCAGATGACCTATTTTGTTGTTGTTGACATATCTCCAACAAACCTTATGCAAATTCCTTCAGGCCACTGTTTGGATGTGCTTATCAGATCGTGGACAGAATTATACACTGTGATAAATCCAAAGTTTAACAATTACAGGTAAGCAAATTTATTCATCTTTAAAAGTCAGCTATTAAGTGATTTTTCACCACTGAGGAAATCTTTGTCATAGGCTGATGTAAACCAGACTGGATCAAGGGAAACGGCACTGCACTTCCATGGACTTGAAATTCATGCCCATGTTACTTCTTTAGAAAGTGCCTTTCCTCTTCCAAAGAGTTTCAAAGGATGACTTTTTAGGTGATTCAGTGAAACAAATCATCTGGTGCTCTGGATTAATAGAGATACCTCTTGCACACCTCCAATGCCTGGCAACCGTCCCTCTTTGTTGTTGATGGATCTGGCAGCTGAAAGTGAACTTGCCCATTTGGTGATCTTGTGGACCTCCTACAGGCTGGGCTCTCAACTCAGAATTGATTTCGGAGGTGGGGGGGGAGTAGGTTATTGATTAATGAGAGTCACATGAGAATCCCTGTCTTGATCTCTCAATGAGTAACTTGTTAGGCCTGTTACCCATGGCCGTAATCGTGTGGTCGTCCTATACCCTGGTAAAAATGATGAGTATGATGTTCCCAAAAAGTTTTTTTTTCAAAATTCTAACTACTGTTATCATCCCTGTCACACACACCTGGAGATATTAATGTCATTTTGTGCGACTGGACAGCAAAAGCCTTTCTTGTTTCCCCTTTTAAATGTCACAGGGTTGGGTTCAGTGCTGACAGCCACAGGTCCACTTGACTCAAATGTGAAGTGGTGGTCGGAAGCAGCTCCTTGTGAGCTTTACAATGCTTTTCATCTGCCGATGTTCAGTGACATTTGAATTTCACAAGTTTTTCATTTCTACTTATTCAGTGGGAATGATGGCCTTCACTCTTATAGCCGCTGGAACACAATACTACTAGAATTTTTATTTGCCTGTCAGACCACTGTAAGAAACTACTTGATGTTACTGGTGAAGCACTATTTCCATTGGAAACTGTGGTAATCTCTTTATGCATGTTATTAAAAAAATATTTGGATTATTCAGCAGGGCTGCAAGACAGTGTTACACCGGAATACATGATGAAAAAGGTGATTTTTCATTTTTCATCTGACTGACAGGTAGAATGAGAAACATGAATTTGCCCCGGAGACAAATTGCTTGTACTGTATGATTCATATCTTTCCTGGTATCGATCATACAGTGATACCCAGATGGAGGCGTCCATCATATTATAAATTCAGGTCGGAGTTTAGTAAATAAAGCACGCTTTTTCCCGCATTACTGTAGGTAACTACATACTTGTAAAATCTTGGATCTTTACAGTATTTCAGTGCCAGGAAATGCTGCATGAAGGTTGAATGAACAAAGTGTCAGAGGGGCTTAGCTTAAGCCAGCAACACAGCTTTTTATACAGTTGTGCAGACCAAGTTATATTTTCAACACAGGCATAGATCATAGCTATAGCTATGATCTGTTGACTCTTACCCCTTGTACTGACAGGGCTATTAACAATTCTGCTACATTTCCACAACTATATAGAAACTCTAAAAAAAACCCCATAATTTAAACATATGGGGACAAAATATTTAGCAGTCAAGCGCACATTCCAATCGGAGCACTCATCATCCAATTAGACAGGAAGCGGCAGATGGCCACATGGCAAGGACAGCTGGTTTTGAGGTTTTCACTGTTTGTCTGTCCATCAGCGTGTCAATCACGAGCTGCTCTTCCCACCCTCACAAGTATGAAGCAGAGACTGTCAAAATTGTCAGGAATGTGTCACGAGCACCCTGCATCACAGAGATGAGGAGCGGTGTTACAGGTGTACACTGATTCAAGAGCTCCATCTAGTGCTGCACTTTGAATGGCCAGCATCTGGCTCACAGATCTCCATGAAAACTTCAGATGGACGCTTTCAGCATGTTTAGATACTAATTTATGATGCTAATTTAATATTTTAATTTCATTTCATAGATGGTGGAATATGGTACATATGCATTATCTTTATCTAGAGTAATGTGTTTAGTTTTGGAGTAGTCAAAAGTTAAACTATTAAACAGGCATATTAGTTTTTGCTGAATGTTTGTTTTTGGTTTATTTTTGAATAAAACATTAATAACTGTTTGTACAGTAACTGCAGTTAAATGCTGTCAAATGTAAATATTAAGTAATTGGAAGGAAAAAAAAGACTGCATAAGTGGTTTTGGAATATATTGTTTTCTGTTCATTGTCTAAACCAGAAACTAGTTTCAGCCACCTTATTATAAGTACAACACAATGTCCAATGAAATCAACAAGAACCACAATGGATGGCTGAGAAAAGAAACACTGGACATCCACGTCTTATCAACTCGACACAGCGGGAGTTCTGTTTCGCAGCTGAGCCGCTGCACACATATGCTTATCTGAGCCTCACAAATACCTCAATATACACCTCACACACACACACACACACCCACCCCTCCACACACACACACACACACACACCCCTCCACACACACATACACACACACAAATACACTATTTCAAAGTCAGGCTCCTGACTGCAGCAGCCTCACATGATTTGCCAGCAAAGAAGGAAAAAAGGCAGATTGCGGGAAGAAAGGTTTGGTCTGTGAAGCGTTCTGAATCAATGCATCTGGGTTGCCTTTGAACATTCACTATACCGCAGAATCATGAGAAGAAGAGGATAAATGGGTTAATTGAAATATTAAGCAAGGGCATAGACAAGAAATTGAATAACCCAAGTGCAATGCTGCTGGAAAAAAAACAGTAAAAAGAGTTTCCAAATTTAAAAAGAAAAACACTCTGTGTTAAGAAGGCTTAAACATTTTCCCTGCTCTGTTCTGTTACATTAAGGTTGTGGAAAGGTTTGCTTGTGCGGCTTAACACAACGGGGGTCAGTCAGGCCGCTTCAGAGCTTACTCAACAAAGTGTCAATCTCAGCCCGTGTTCACTCCGAAATCAAATTCCACACAGCCATTTCTACAAAGTTTTCTCCGAGTAGGTTCATGTGACACACAGCAATACAGTGCCATGGAGCCTTTAGATGTCCTTCAGCACGCTGCGCTCCATTTGGCCCTACTGCGCACAGCAGGCAATTTCAGACATTTGCCTGCTATTGCCTCCCACGGCTCTGCACTCTGTTCATGCTATCATACCACTGTCTAACACTATCTTTAAGTTTGAACTTACAGATGGAAGGAAAGGGAAATGGAAGATAGATCCTCTACCTTTGATCATTCCTTTAGTTCCAGCACAGACTTCATGGAGAGTATTACTGAAAAAAAGAGAGAAAGAAATTGAGCCGGCTCCTCGGAATGAGAAAGAGGTCCATCTCTGTCTGCTGTAATATAATGGGAAATGGACTGCAGGTCCGAGATAATCAGGAGCATAATGAGTTCAGAAAGTGTGGTTCAAGATCAAGTTATCCTAGTACTGCATGTTGCAGCGCTGCTTTTTTAATACCATATTTAATGCAAATAATGTACGAAAAATGCAGCAGAATTATAACAGTGCCAGTCTAAGTATTATTCAAACACCATAAAAATAGAGTATCCTTATAACTTTGGTAAATAGCTCAACATGACAGCAATTTCTTTTTCATTTTCTGTCTATTACAGAAAAAATGAGCGAAACATAAGTAGGATAAAAGCTACACAGCTCCTTTCATTGCATCGTCAGGGAATCATGACATAAAGTTGCCAAATAGTTTGATTTATATGCAGAAACAGAATACACAGCAACAGGAACAGTGCTCTTATTACTAATTGTGTTATCTCCACTGCAGCGGTGCGACACCTGCTATGATTTTATGATTTCACAAACTATGGTAAAAGGAATGTTCACAGAATGACAAACAGCAGAAAATAAGGAGGATACTAAAACATTTAGAAATGCCTTTTATTGTACAGCATATTGCAATAGCAACAATTAATGCATATTGACAAAAGACCCATTCAGTGATTAAATTTATAAAAGAATCGGTTATGGTATTTAGTTCATTACGCTTTATTATTCGAGAAGTCTCATTAAGAACTGTAGGATTGTGGTTAAATGAAGTAGATTATCTGTAACATTCAGCTGTTTTGCTGCTCATTATGTTATGGGGGAAACTGTTTTGGCATTAAGTATTTGTGTGTGAGAGAAACGCCCATGAATTTCACTTTTCATATTAATTAATATTTAAGGAGCAAGCGGGACGTGCATGTGAACATGCAGCATTTGTTAAATGCTGTATATTGCCCGGACAACTTGCGAAAAACAAAAATATAATCATCCTTTAAATTGACGCACTTATTTATGTGTGTTTAACATCTTTTTTTGAACATCTGGACACACATTATGTAATGTGAATGTTCATCCACCTTGTGTCTCCTGATTTATGCTCTGTATATCCTTGAAGAGTAATTGCAGCAAAGGTGAAAACACAATTAACAACTGCAACGAAAGTACAACAGCTACAACAATATTTAAAGATGTTAAATGACATTAAATACTTGAAGAACTTACTTTCCTTACTGGAAAGTGATGATCATGTGGGCTTTTATATTACTGGTTGTACAGCATGTACTGAATGGAAGAGAATGAGAGGAACAGCAGAGAATATCATTGCAGACTTTATGATTTTATGACATTTGAAAGGTCATATTTTTTTCAAATGCCCCCACCCCCCCAGCTGTAGTCACTGTACATTATGCTGTAAACACAATAACATTAAATGTGAAATATGTGGATGCGAATAACATTTTCTTTGCTGTGACCTTGATGTTGAGAATTTAGTCATGGAGGCAGCCTGACAGTTTGAGCTGAGGCAGAGCTTTCTGTTGACACCTCACTGGTGAGTCATTATTCACTGCTGGATATTTTAAATTACAGACTGTAGTGATTCTCATCTGAGCAATAACTGACTTACTTATTTTTTCCCAAAATATTAAGAATTCACAGCCAAGCCATCCAACTAAAGTTAACCCTGTGGCATTTATTTACAGTTACGTTTAATTTGGAGTGTGGATGGGTTCAAGTAGGTATGAAAGTGGTTATTAAGTAAACATAAAATCAGGAAGTAATCTAGAATTATCTTATCTATTATTGATTTGTTGATCTGAACATTTGGATTTAACACCTTTTGCTGGACTGTGCTGGCTAATGGTGGAAAAAGTTAAGGAGGTACACAGTATGTGCAGGCTCAGTGCACGTAAACACACCACTAAGCTGTGCCTCACATAAACACACACACACACGCACACTTCTACACACACACGCACACACTCATACATATTCCTCTGCTTGACGTCTTGCACAATATCTGCAAAAATTAGGGTGTTTTTGTATAAAGACAGAATAGGAGACAGTATTTATTATAACCTGCTGGAGCCCCAGGGGCTCAGCACCTCATATTTCATCTTAATGTATCTTCACTCACAGCCTCACATTTTTTCCTGTCTTGCCTTAGCCAGGAAAACTTCAGAGAAGAGAAACAACAATGGCAAAGCAGGCGGCTTGGTGTTCACAGTCAGTCTCACCTTGGCCTTATCTGGGGCTTCTATATCTCAACAGATTAAACTGCCTAAATTAGGCTGTGCTCTCGCCGGATGCAGCTAGACGTCTCTAGGGACTGGGAAAGGAGCGATGGACTTTTGCTGGAACAGGGAGTGTGGCAATAGGCCTTTCTGGGCAAGCCATTATATGCCCTGCCAGACTGGATGGGTGGGCCCTACAGTACTGCTCTGCATCTATGGCTTCTGCTCCATGATGAGGCCCATAGAGCCTTCGTGACAGAGTTTCTCATGGGAACTCAGAAGAATCTCACCACTGAGCAAGTGAACTACTGAGCTACGAAATGAAATATTCTAGTGCTGTAAGATGATGGAAGACTAAGGTTTTTAGATTGCCTGGGTTGTTTTCATTATGCAGCATGCACAAATAAAGCAGAACATCATCATTTAGCAGACAAAAGGGGCAAAAATGTCTTTCCACAATACCAACAAGCCTCCATGTTTTTTAACATCTTGGATTCTAAGCAGTAGTTGGATTAAAAATATTCATTGTGTTCTAAGGGTGGCAATAGACTAGATCAAAGTTTCAGCATCTTTGAATATCACAGATTTTGTAGATGTCTTTACAGTCCAAAAATGAACAGTCAAACAAAATTACAGTTAAATGCATATTTTTGGACTTTTTATAGTTCCACTACTCAAAACGTAGCATTTAGTTCTATTAATCATGAGCTTCTTTTAGGTAGAGTAAGTGATGCATCTCATGAGCCCATAGTGTGTTTCACGAATGAGATTGCAGCTGGAACATGGATGGAATGGAGTTACCTGGAAATAAGGTTGTCATTGAAAAAGTATCATAGTATTTAACACTAGGGTATTTGGGTGGATAATCTTTCTGTCTGAATGGCTATCAATAAATAGTTTAAAAATCTGGAGAAATCTCTGTGTGCAAGTGACTGAGGGAAATTTCACGTCGGATCCTAATGCATTAAAAATATGTATGATTCTGTCATGGAAATCATCGCATAGGTTCAGGACCACTTCCTGAAGTCATTGTCGGCGACTGAGGTCTGCTGTGCCATCCACAAATGCAGGTTGAAGATCTATCACGCAAAGAAAAAGAAATGTGGGAACATGAAAAGCTTCCATCTTCTTTGGCCCAGAGCTCATTTCAAATGAACTGAGAAAAAGTGGAAAAGCCCTGTGGCCAGACGAATTGAAATTTGAAATTCTTTCAGAAAATCATGAATGCCTTTGACCTCTGGACTAAAGAGGAGAGGAACTATCTCCATGTTATCCGTGCTCAGTTCAAAAGGCTGCATCTCAGATGGTATTGGGGTGCAACATGCCTGAGGAACTGGTGGCTTGCACATCTGGAAAGACACGATCAATTCTAAAAGGCATGTACAGCTTTTACAGCCACATATGCTGCATCTTTTTTTAGTGAAGTTCTTGCATATATAAGAGTCCAGGTGGTGAACTGGCTTGCCTCCAGTCCAGACCTTTCACCAGTTCAAAATATTTGGACCATTATGAAACAAAAGGTAAGACAAAGAAGAGCCTGTTAAAAAAAATTCTATATCAGAAAAGAATAGGACAAAATATATCTCCCAAATTCCAATAGCTGGTCTTCTCAGTTTCCAGAAATTTACAGATTTCTAAAGAACAGGGTATGCTACGTGGTGTAAACATGACACTGTTCCAGCTTTTTTGAGACGTGTTGCTGGTATCAAATTCAAAATGAGGTAATATATTTCATAAAAGAATAAAATATATTTTAAAAGTTTGATATTTTTTCTATGCTCTAATGTGAGTAAGATATGGGTTTATGAGATCTGCAAATGAAATCAACAATCAACAATTTTCAAATCTTTTTTTTTAATTGTGTATTTAAAATAGTTTTCTGTCCTATTGGTTTGGTCACCTTGATCATAGAATTACCTTGAGAAAACATGAAAGGTTCATGTGTTTGTCTACCTCGGAGAGTTCAGAAGTCCTTCATAGAATTCTCTAATTGACCATAGACACTCAATTGCCACTTTATTATGTACTCCTGTTCAACTTCTTGTTACAAAACCAACAATCAGTTGAACAGCATAAGTTATTCCAAAAACACTGCATACTTTCTTTGTGACCTATTTTCTGCATTAGGACAGGTCTTGGATGAAAATGATGTGATACTGATGCTAGAATCCCTTGCCAGGCAACCTCATGATTGTGTATGTTATGAAATATACACACATTCTCCCTGCACCACGGACTACACAGTGGCTACATTCATAAACACTTGGCTCATATTGTCTTCATATTTAATAATTTTTTGCTTTTTAAAGAACCTATTTTAACATTGCACTGAAAAGCAAACAAATCCTCCCGAAAAAAAAAGTAACTTCAAGGGCCAAATTCCATTATATTTCTTCACATCAATATACAATATACAAGTAGGGGTGACGTGGCCGCAAGTGGCCCCCGGGCCGCGAGTTTAAGACCCCTGTTTTAGACTAGACCAAGCCTATATGTTATCAATCATTTGTCATTTAACCATACAGGAGTTCCCATGGAATATGGAGTTCTTTTCATTATTTACCAACATGTCATTGTCACTATGTCATTGTCTCTAAATAAATTCAAGCACAACTGGGGCAAAGTGATCTAAGCATGCATAAGACCGACATCAGTAGTCCCACCATGTTCACATGATACTGAGTGAATTCAGAGATGAAATAAAGTTTGGAACAGAGAGGAGAGCAGGAGAGCCCTTACAGTATTCTGCCTCACTGGCGTTAAGGAGAAATGAGATCCTTCACACCTCTGAAATGACAATCACTTTGTGATGCACATGGTGGAATGAGATCTGCATTGTTCACACAAATTATAGCAGATGCACTCATGGTGTATTCATTTGATGCTCAATCATGTGTGATGCAAATTACCTTTTAAACTTGTGGCCTGAGGGACTTTTGAAATTTATATGAAGTTTGAGGGAAAAAAAGTTTGCAAAGAATGCGCACATGGTACTAATTCAATTTTCTGCTCTTAACATACAAGGAGAGATCTTTCGGAAGAAGAGCAAAAACATCATGTAAAGTATTTTTGGCAGTTAGACTCGAAAAACAAAATCACAAAGCACTTGATGAAGGTACAAAATTTGCTGCCATCTCAACATACAGCTTGCAGGTCACATTAAAATAGTTTGATAAAAACAACTTTTTACCCTTTGTCATTTGAGCTGAGGCCATTTTGCTTATATTCAAATCAAATAAATTCTATAAAATAAGTAATACAAGACTTGTTAAAGTTTTCTTTCCTTTCTGTCAACTTAATTCAGTACAATTTTTTCTTTGGCAGCACACACAAGTGAGACACAATCTTTGCTGTCATTATATTTCACAGGTACTCATGTAATTAGCAAATCCTCTAAAGATAAGATTTTTTAGGTGAATAGACAATTTTACCGAAGTAGACTTCCTCCACCTAGGTGCTCCTCAGGTACACGCCTGTTATCATCTTCCAGGGGCTCACTTATTGTATGTCGCTGCCTTTCTGGTTATGCTTCTTTAGATTTAGGTACATTTATCTACTCAAGTTTCCTCTGGACTCATATGGACTTGAATTTCTTTCTCTTTCTCTCAGATGTTTTATATGAGTTGTTGGTTTTAAGAGAAAATTCTGAAAATATGATACCCAAGAAATTTGTATATCACCACACCAGTGCGCATGTTGTATAGCAGATCTCATCAAGTGTCGTTTTTGATCTGCAGTTATCATCTAAGTTACATTGTTGGACTTTGTAGGGACCCTTTACAGTTACTGTTATTATACTAGTATTGTATACTAGTGGTGTTAACAGGGGTAGTTTTGGTGCTGATTAAGGTATCCAAAAGAAGTATGGGCAATTTTAGCAAGTAAATGTATCAAATGAGAAATTAACAGCATATTCTTGTAATTATGAACTGTGTTACTACGACTACAACAGTATATTGATTTTTTTCTATGGGTCAGTTCATCAGCAGCAAATATAACCAAGGAGTGAGGACAAAAGCGTGAGTGTGGTCAAACAGTTCAACTTAATTACCCTAATCATGTGACAATGTGATGGAAATTTGTGATGTGGGTCTTCAATGTTGAAACTTAACTATTCCAAAGATGGCCTCTTTAGACATTGTAGTTTCAGTTTGGGATCTTAGATACAGTAAAAATGAAGAGTTGATCTATTCTACCTGGTGTATTTATAAAGGGTTACGGCATCTCTGAAGTCAAATTAATTAATGATAATCCTGGAAGCTGGCAGTATTTCTGACCTTTGCTCAGAATGAAGGCATAACCAATGGAACTTAACTTCACTTTCACCTTTTAATGATTATTTCAATTATTAAAATTATTATCAAGCCTTGTCACAGGGCATAAGAATAGTGCTGCAATTTTCAGTTACTCAGTCCAAAAGGTTCTCACAGCATATGACTGTCTTCATGATTTAAAGTGTTACTATTATATGCACAAGGAACAAGTTTACTGTTTACATACCAAAATATTAAATATTGCTATTCATTTGGAGTAGTTTTTCTGACCCCCTGATTAATTTAAACAGTATTCATTCAGTATTCATTCTCATTTAGTTACATTTAATCTCCTCCAAAAAACAAAGTGTCAGGTTTGGTATCTTCTGACCTATTTCATCAGCTAGTCATTCAGTTTGTCTCTACAATGACACTGGTGAGAGTAAACCAACAACAGTAAAGGCACTGGTCATAAATTCCAGGCAAAAAATTAAACACTTAAAAGCTTTGTGTAAAGCTTAGAGGGAATGGTCATCGGTCACTATAAGCAACTGCTTTCAAATTACATGGAGTCATGTAAGCCATTAAGTAATTACTGTAACTGGTGCAGCTTTAGGTAATATATTTAAATTTTAAAGTATTTAGTCATCACTGGTTATTCTGTCCTTATTATTATTAGGATCGAAACAGGTTTCCCCCTGTAGTCATGCATATGATTTCCTGAAGACTTATTACATTAAAACAGATTGGTCAATTTTGATCGGGAACACTAAGGTAAGGGGGGCAGGGGGATGGGGGGCATTAACTGGAGGGTTAAACTATTCACATATATATATATATATATATATATATATATATATATATATATATATATACTGTATGTATTAGAGAACATTTCCAAAACAAAGGCCTCAGTCAGTCACTTTACAGTCTTTTATATTATTTATTCTGTTTAATGAGTATAAACAAAACATATTTTTCCTGACATTAGTCGTTGAAGATAATTGCGCTGTCTGGGGGCAAACATTGTCTAAAGGGCAAACAAATGCTACTTCATTGGCATTCAAAAAGTCTGCTGATTATGTCATGCTAATACAAACAGCAAAAACCTCAGTCCACCTTAAAAGTTTGTCAGTAAGAAAAATGCTATCTGCCAATACTTACGATTGCTGCGAGCAAGAGGGAAAAAGACAAGGTTACATAGACACAATTGTGAATGGTGGCAGAAATAATCAGATTCATAAAATAACATCACTGCAAGACACAATAATACAACCACTCCAGTTCCATATTAAACATAACTAGTTCTGGTTCTTGTAAATAATAATAAAAAAAATTCATTAAAGATTATGGATGTTATACACATTCCACTACAAAAAATAATTGAATAAACAGACAGAAAGAAAACACCACCCCTTTCTGCAGTCAGTATTTTGCAAACCCCAAAGCACAGCAGACAATAGGAACAGCATTAATTAGACTATTTAATTTCATACTCTCATCCCCATATGGGTATAGCAGCTGCTGCTGCTATCCAGCCAGTGCACTTTTATTGATTATAGCACTGATACATATCTGTATTCCCCAGAAACCAAAGGCAATTACTCTGTGTAAACCACATCCAGCTGTATGCCTTTCACTTGTAAATGGCTCGGTCCAACATGCAGTCAAGCTGTAGGGCCCATGTCTGATATTTCCCCAAAGATTCCTGTTGTATTTTTCTCTATTCCACACTTAGAAAACATCCCTGAGGAAAAAACCTGGTGGAAACCGATAGGGAAAATATGAATATGGATTACCAACATGATAAAATATGGAAGAAAAGCACAACATAATTTACTATTTTCATATTCAGCATATTAATAACTGTATACCCTGGAGTGTGGAGAAAAAAAGCTTATTGGTATTAGAATGAGACAAAATGCATGTGCTGAGTTCTGCTTTGTACTGTGTGATTGTCAAGGAGAAGATGTTGCAGAGCACCACGACCCATCTATTTATCTGTGGTCTAAAGGAGTAATTCCAAGTCATTTGCACATCAAACACCTGAATAATATATTAAGAGAATGTTTTCAGTGAGGACATTCCCTTCTCCAGGTCAGGGATGTCCAGGCTTGAATATAGTTCAATTTAGATTTACGCTACAGCAACATATACAACTTCTCAACCCTTCGCATGCTGATGCTTACTCAAGAGCGCTTTTTGTCACCTTAACACACCGGGTACCAAGTTAGCATCGGTGTTCATCATATACCAGAACACAGCATGTACTAATTCAAATCCCCCACCTGTAACCTTGCGCACAGTGTGATGCCATCACACTGCCAGCATGAATGAGGTCACAATTTTTCCCTGTCTAAGGTTTAAAATCTGCAGCTTGTGTCTGAACCTTTAAACTGTGATATTAGAACTCGTGATCTTCTTAAAAAACTGATGATGAGTGTTAAACTGGGGACCTGAGTTCAGCATATGTGGATATTTAAAGACGCAGGAGGGGATCTAAGGAAAGGTGCGATTGAGATGTGCCCTTCTTATTAGTCTGGAGGGTCATGTCGGTCTGTCAGTGGACAGTGCAGACTCAAAACCTTGTACAGATATTGTATATCTAAGGTGCCCAGTAACCTTTGAATGAAAGGTTTAAAAAAAATAGAGTGAAATGAATGTCACAAATATTTTTTTAGACATTTGTAGACACAGGCAGCTTTTTGAAAGTGATGATGATCTCATTTGTGAAGATGAACTTCAAGCTCTGTGTGTCAATCATGAATGTTTATTCCTGCATTTGTGTGTGGATTGAAACGCGCATTTTTGAGTAATCAAAACTACGCACAAATCATCGTGCTTGTTTGTAAAGCACAGTTTATGACTGGGGATCATATCGTACACACTTGCGACCTATTTTCACTCCATCAATCATGAATCACAGTTCCCTAACCTTAACTTTCTCTTATCTTGAGCATAATGTAGCAAAACTGGGCTTAATCCAGCCAGAAGTTAGTTTTAAGCCTTTTTAAAAGGGACAGTACAAGTGAAATCACACAAAGGGCATCATGTAAATACACCAGATTTAGCCTTTTATGCTAGTTTTCATTTGCTCACATGGCAAACTCTCAGTAAAAACATTTCACAAAAGACTTAGGCACAATCTTCTTGAAGGTTTTCTATGTGCTATCAGATGGTTTAAATTATAAAATATATTCAAATATCCAATTAATCAAAGCTATGAGCATCTGATATTTTAAATATCAGCAGTGTGAACATCCTGTTACATTATTGATCTCTCCCTATGAAGCTTTACAGCTAGCTCTGGCTGACCCTGCTAAGCCTCCAATTGACACTGCTCTGGAAACTGGTTTAATTATTCAGTCTTCTTTTGACCCCAGTCTGCAAATCAGAGCCAGGGGGATTGATTAAGTACATGTTAGATACACAGACTGGCCTTAGTGGTGTTTATGTTGGACTATTAGCATGGATTGGCCAGGAAGGTTCAGGAATCAAAGGAAACGCATAACCTGTGTTTATATTTTGGTAGATAAAAAGAGCTAAGTGAGTGGATCTGTGTCTCTGGGGTGTTCTCGTTTACACCAACCTGACTGATCGTCGTGACTCGGGTTTAGTTCCTATTTAACCGTCAGCAATTAGAAGTACAGTTTGACAAGGCTGCTTGCATTGATTGAGAAATATATGATGAATATGCAGCAAACAGTTTCAGTTAATAAGAGAAGAGGAGAGCGAGAGGACAAAACAGAACGAGGAAGAGGTTAAAATAATCAATGCTCCGAAGAGTCACAGCCCCCAGTTTCACATCCTCACATAGGTCTCACTGCTCCTTCACATGTGCCCAAAGGAGCTTTGTGGAGCTTTGTGATGAACTAGTCACACTGCGCCACCATGTGGCACAAGTGAGAAATATCATTTTTCATCAAATTCTTGTTACCTGTCCCACCTATAAGTAATGAGTTTTTTGTTGTTGTTTATTGTTCAGTATTTTCTAAAGATAAAAGGCAGCAAACAATTGGAAAAAACCCCAAAATATAAACTTAGTTTACCTAACACAGATTCCACATGAAAATACATAAAGGGGCATTTTATCTGTTATATTTTTCCTAAATATAATAATATAGCTGAAGTTTTCTCATATGTGTATCTGTTAAGGGGAAGTGTTGCTTTTGCTTGACGTCCTAGTTGTTTTCTACTACACAGCAGAAAGCAATTTGAACATGGATGGCAGGACGTAAATCATCTTTTCAGATGCTTTTGACATCGGGTCAAAACCATATAACTGTATACACCACAGAGAGAGTGCACTCTTTATGTTTTCTTTCCAGTTTTCTTCAAAATGTTACAGTCTTTTTTCCCTAAGTACATTTTGAAATACAATAGCTGTTTCAAAAGGAGTAATTTTCTTGTTCGGTGTTTGTGTTACCTTAAATTCCCACTGTGTTACTAATTAAAAAAAACAACAATTCTTTGTCACATTTTGCCAGTTCTTATTTACTCTAAAAATATTTGTGTTCTCCTTTAGGAGCTGCTGCCACTGTTGTTATGGGCCACATGTCTCTGGAGTGGTCTGTGTGGGGGGAAGTGGTCCTAGGGGGTTTCTCGTTCCTCATCACTGGGGCCGTATTCCTGACGGATCTAACTGACAACATCTGGATCAGCTACACATGCTCCCTTTCAAAATAGTTTATATGCCTCTAACCACCATCTGCATGTAAGATTACATCATGTATTTTTGTCAGCAGCCAAATATGTGTACAAACTCGCAGTGTTCTGCGCAAAGTGTTCCTTCTAAGCCTTTATGGGTCTATAATGAATGGAGGCATTTCTGATATCCAAAAAAGGCCTAACTGTATTTATTGTTTGCCAGAGTGGAGCTGATGAAAGAACTACTCTTTTCAGATTGAAATGTTTCAAAAATAATTGGATAAATTGCAGAAACATTCAGCTAATATGCTAATATTAGCTCATTTCGTCCTTAGGCTGAAATGTATGAACTTGTTCTAAATCCATGTGGTTAAGTACAGGAAGATAATTTTATACTGTAGGATGTATGTTTTTCCCCAGTTTTAAGGTAGCCGGGATGCTAAAGATCCAGCACTACACGGTGGTATTTGACATGAACTGCACTGTAGTCACAAATGCTCACTGCTGTTGTCCTCAACAGCAAGCATCTGCAGCTCCCCATCACGTCTCAGGTGCTACAATATATACACATAGATTAAGGTCAGGATTTGACTTTTGCTTTAATATCCCAAGTTTAGTATGTTTGTTTTACTCTCATTTATTTGACTATACATGTAATAAAATTGTAATAAAAGACTGATTCATTCATACATTATCAAAAGACAACTGAGAAAACCTTTGGTAGCACTTTATAAAATCCAGCTATTTTACAAACAAACAATGAAATGATTAGTAATTAATAAGATATGTTATGCTTATGTGTGTTATTACTATCTTCTTCTTCTTTCAGGTGCTCCCTTTAGGGGTCGCCTCCATCTCACTCTATCCCCATCATCCTCCTCCGTCACACCAGCTCTCTGCATGTCCTTCTTCACTGCATTCATGAATCGGTCTACCTTTTTTCCTGCTGCACGGCAGCTCCATATTTAACATCCTAAATGGATGTCATGCCGTAAAAATATTCGATCTTATCCAGCTTACCACAACATAATATTTACTTTAGAGCTCCAAAGGTGCAACAGTTACATTCTGAGAACACATTTTCTGTACTTTATGTTCCCCTGAACTGCATCAAAGAAGGCAAATTTAATAAGAATCCTGTAGTAAAAAAGTGAACTCTGGTGTTCTCCAGTGCCGATTGCTGAGCTGAGTCAGCTGTGCCCTGCTTCACAGAAACAAAGGACACACCCACTCAAAGCAAAGTAGGTCTGCTAATGGCAAATATATTATGTGTTAATGCTCGAATTTATACTAATGCTCACCAAATGTTATTACTTTTGTTATGAACACTGATCAGTGAGCATGCATAATTATGCATCATTTTTCCACTAATATTCTAAAATGTTTCTTTTAACCCCTTCTGTGTTCTTCCTAAAAGACTTAAGGGCTCTTTACATCAACTTTATGACAGGCCTCCAAATAAACTTTACAAAGGCGTTACTACTTTTTTAGAAATCAATCTTGTTTCTCTCTCCAAGTGAGGAAACACTTGACATATGCAAGTTTTTTTTTCAACTTTATTAGTTTATTAGTGATCTGCTTTTTTTGAAAGCACCTGCCCAGTAAAAAGGTTGGATACTGCCTACCACTGTACTTTACGTTTCATTACTCGCTGTGGAAATCGTGCACATTACTGTTCTCTGTGTGCTGCTGCTAAATGGCCATCTCTGTATATCCGCAGACTTTCCCATTGGTTGGTTTTTATCTATAAATGTCTCCTTGTGTTGATTCCCTCTCATCTGTGTGTTTATATGTGTAAAAGCCACAACCAATATTGCCTTCACTCTCACAACGTCATACAAACGATTGTCCTGAGAATCAGAACAGAAGGGGAAATGAAAAAACATGTTTTATGTTGTGAAATATATTTTCACTTTTTTGTTTGAAATCACACTTTTGCAGTCCATGCACAGACAGTTGACTACTTATGTCACCCCCACAGGAGGCCATGCCTCCTGTTAACTGTCTTTTATATATAGTAATGTCGATCTATGATATTCATTTAAAACTCAGATCTGCATTTCTTTGTTTGACTAGAATATTGTGAAGT
This sequence comes from Etia nguti, assembly GCA_015106755.1. Lineage (NCBI taxonomy): Eukaryota > Metazoa > Chordata > Actinopteri > Cichliformes > Cichlidae > Etia > Etia nguti. The sequence continues at coordinate 28,354 of VUQG01013864.1, read as the reverse complement.
ATAAAATTATGAAACTGAAAAACACTTGGACTTTATTCTAGCATAATTTCTGTTAGCATTTAATTGATTGTTCATCAGTTTGCAATTATTTAACAAAAGTGTTTAACCAAAGGTTTTTGAAACTGTAGTTATGTTAAGCTAGCTTCACTTTAAATGACAAACCGAGGAATATAAAGAAAGGAAAGCTAAAATGCCTTAGCAATAAAGAAAAAATAAATGTTTGCATAAAATATCCTCAGATCAAAATACTTGAAGGGCATCCAGTGAAGGCATCGTCCTCAGTGCAAGCATTTCTCACGTCCCTGTTCAGTTCCTTGTCTTTGCTTCCCATTTTGCTTCTATTTTTCTGCTGTTTGCATTCAGGGACTTACAATGCGCTCCACCAGCACGCCAGAGATCACCTGCAACTAACCTGACTGCTCTTAACTGTGATGAGTCGCTGTGATACAAGAAGACTGAGAATTTGTATAACTGTCACCACTACTAGCAATCTCTGTACATCAATACTGGTCCATTAAATAATGGCTGTGGTTCAGTCTGTCGCCAGTAGGAGTAAACTAATCGATTCATCACACAAGCTGGCTTAAATAGTGGAAGTGCAGTGGATTGAAGAGGCCATTGGAGAGCAGCAGAGCCCTTTGTGGCAGATCATGACGATTCAATCACAGACAATTGCTCGTTTTTAACATTAAAGCAGCACTTTGATGTAATCAGATGACTGGACTGAGTAATTGAAAATGTATTTCTTGTACAAAAAGCCTAGATGGAAAACAGGAAATATTGTTGTGAAGACACCCAACAGTGTGCAAATTAAAATAAAGACACATGAATATGTCTACAGTGTAACGAGGAAATAAACAGAGAAGCTAATAAATAAAATAAACCAATTTGTCAGGTGAATATTTCTTAAATAGAGACTTTATAAGAAAAGAATTTACAATTTTCAAGTTAAAGTAACTTTCCCCCCCTAATTAATAATTTATGAAAAGCACTTATTTGCTTAGTTATGTTTCCTTTTCAATGCATGCACATTATTGTGCGGGATTTCATGGAATAATGAAGTGAAAGTCAAAGATCTGCTTCATAGCCTTGGTAGCACGAGCTCGCTGATGCATAATGCACAGTGACTATTCCTGGACTTTCTAGAAAGTACTTTTCTGCACTGCTAAGGAGCCAAGTCCTGGTTTTTGCTTGCACCATCTCAGTTCCTTAGTACCTCCGAGCTGGCTGATAATCAAAAAGAAAGAAAGTATATTTCTAGCAGTGTGCTGTTGCCAGGTAACAGGTCCAATTGTTTTTGAGATTTTAAAGCCTCTTACAAAAAGATCTGCTACCACTACTGCTGTTTGTTTGTTTGTGTATGTGTGTGTGTTATTATTGCTTGCTTAGTAAATATGTGCATACTTGCACATGTGTTATTTTCAGGAACCTAATTCAAAGAACTAGAACTTAATTTGTTCCTTTTTCCTCATTATCCTTGTTTGAAAAGAGACCTTGTTAAAGTCAGCTGTCCTGTGCTGGGTTTCTCAGCAGGTAGTGTACAAACTAATTTTTGCCTTTATTCATAAACCCCATAGATAAGTCAGGATCATGGAAAATATGGAAATGACCCTTCACAAGTGGTCAGATGATTTATGTATGCTCACGTCTGACCTATAATTCATAATTATGTCAGTAAACTAATCAAGGTTCCAAGATGGATAACAGAGCAGCGATTACTTGGAATGAGCTGGCATATTATATGTGTCACACACTTTAATTTATAACATCTTGACAATGGCATGTCCCATGGTTTTGCTCGTCATTGTAATTAGGAGCCCTATTCAATGTATGGTAAAGTGGCTGCCACATTTGCCACTCAAAATAAGGGCTGGAAAATTAAAACCTAATTGTTATTTTCCCAATATTATTAGGTTTACTTAAGCTTGTTTTATGTGGTCGTTAAAGTCAACTCACCAAGAGCCAGTGATATAAAAGATTAGAAAAAGGGGTTTTTTTTTGTATGTAAATGACATTGAGGCACTGGTACGAGTGTGGCCCTCGCTAAATTTTGATTTCTGTGTGTCTCGTTTGTTTCTGATATATAATCCTCTGTCTAACTCACCAGCTGGTCAAACACGTCTGTAGGAGAGGTGATGGGAGGAAGACACTCAGTACCAGGAAAGATCAATTATGATGATATGGTGTGGCATTTTTTTGTTAGCTGGTTTTGTTTTGTTGTTTTGTAATTGTGAATCACGCAAAGGAAGGGATAAAAACATAGAACGTAAGTGAGTTTATGTCTCTTTTAAAAACGTGGATGTTACAACTAAATATTGAATATTTGGGTTTGATGGCTGTTTTCAGAACTCAATTTGACATCTAAGGGAAAATTGGGACCTTTAACTGGAAACGAAAAACATTTGAGACGGATTTTTGTGTTTGTTTGTTTGTTTTGTTTTGTTGCATTTTAGAACTCTTATAATTACAGTTTTCTCTTTGCGTTTATCTAGCTTTATTTGTGTTGCAATGGTCTACTGACACTGACCTATTTTAAAATTTAAATAAAAAAAACATCAGATGAATATAAAAATATCTGCCTTTGCTTGATTGTAATGGTAGAGGAAATGTTAATGTGACAGTGTGTGGTTTGGCGGTGTCTCTGTGTAAGCCATGTGATAGACTGACGATCTGTCCCATCTTCACCCTTCATCACCTGGGTGGGTGGATGGATGGATATTAGCACTGATCTCTTTAACAATAGTTATTTATTATGTCTCAGTAGGCCGAGACATGCCATTAAGTCAATGAACAATACCAGACTTTGAAAATGAAGAAGCTGAAGAAAATTCATCCATAACTAATTTTGGTACTCAATTTGTGCAGCTGTGCGTTTCCTGCTATGATGGGTCAAAGTGTCCTCTGCTGGAGTTACAGTCTGAAATAATAAAAAAAAAACACACACACAACACCAATGCCACCGTTGTAAAACAATACAAAGATTTTTTGTAATTGATTAATATGCAGATTATTTTCACAGTTAATCTGTCTAGAATGCGGTGTATACACTCTGAGGACAGATGTGTTAAAAAACACATTTTGTTCTTCGAATGTATTAAATCACCATCAGTCTGTAGGAGAATGAGTGGAGGGAAAAAATAAAGAGAAGTGCCTGAAACAACTCATTATCTGAAGCACACTACAATACGTGTAAACGTCACTGGAGGCATTGAGATGCATGGGCATGCATGGCTTCCAGTGGCGGAGTCAGTATTGGTGACAGGTGCAGCTGGGTGACGTGTATAGATGTATACTTCTATGTGTGCAATTTTTGAGATGACTGATCTAAGCCCAACTGAGCATGTGTTTGATAAAGGTCAAACTAAAGGCACAATGACCAGCAAACAGCAACGACAGAAGACAACTGCAAAAAATAGCATCATAAAGGAAACCCATTCACCGATCCCCTCAACAGGTAATGTGAGATTTCTGAATTTCATGACATGTAACCCATCATCAGAATTAAAACAAAAAAAGCAGCTCATTTGAGGACCCCTGCTGAATGCTGTCAAAATAAGACAAAATGCAGTTTTAACAAACCTTGTTTTCTCAATATTTTTTGAAGCTCAGCAGTTTTACTTTTACTGGCACACCACCAGTAAAAAAGATTTTTAAAGCTACACTCAGCACCAGAGCCAGAGTCCTACAGGCTCTTGGCAGCCATCAGCATCTCTTTTTCTTTCTGCAGAATTCAGAAAGAAAGTGCAGAGAATATTCTGCTCTCCATCCCACGCACAACTGTTACATGGCCAACATTTTTTAGCATTTAGCTGTAAAATCTGGAACTGTTAAAGCAGCTCACATTTTTCAAAAACTGGCGGCTTTATTTTACTTATCTGTTGACTATTGACACACACACAGAGCAAAAGAGCATTCTAAAAGGTCAACTTCCTTTTCTTTCAGCTTACAGATATATGAGTGGTGATGATTAATGACAGCCATTTACATTTCCTAAAACTTTCACTTCTATTTTTTTACTTAAACACTCAAAGAAAAAAAAAGTGTACTAGATCTGGAGCAGCTTGGAGGCAATCTCTGCCCATGAGCAATGCTTGATGATGTTATTTTCTACACAAACTGTTGAAATAGAAAAAGTCACTGTGCTAGATGAAGCAGACTACACCAATGTGCTGGCGGAAGAATACACTGGTTACATCACAACCACAATAACTGTAACAAAGAGGAAGAGGATATATCTTGTTATTGCACATATCTACTCTTACCAACTGGCTACTAAGAGTCGTGTTATACAAGAAACCTTCTAGTCTTCTCTGCTTTGATCAGCAGTTAACAAACACTGCACATGGACACTCTTACTTTTGTTCCTCAATACTGCTTCAAGCATCTCTTTGACACTTTGTCTCTCTTCTTACTAGATAATGTGAGGGTATAATGCCCAGGCTAACACGTTAAGTGCTAGTTTGGAATTCCATTACCTCTTATGACAGCCAAAAAAAGGGGAAAGGATTTCCAATATCATGCAACAGGTATGTGGGTTAAAACAAATGAAAACGGAGGAAGCCCGCTGTAAACATGTCGGTGCTATTGCCATTATTACATTTTTTATACAAGATTTCTGGGTAATAGCTACAATAAAACGCTTGCAGAAAATATGAATTACAGGAACGCTTTTTGTAACCAGAACCATATTGTTTTCTGACCAAAAAATTAGGCCAAAGTGTGGAATTCGCTTTCATTACACATATACACACATAGGCCTCTTCAGACCCACTTCTTCTGCTTGGCTTTTGACCCAGTTGGACATGTTAATTTAATTTTTTTAAATTTTATTTTATTGTTTAACTCATGTTTATTGGTGTCTTGTATTTTATTTATGCTTTTGTTTAGTGTTGTGATTTTAATTCTATTGATTTTAATATACTCAGCTGCATTTTTGATCCTATGTCGAAAACTTTGGTCAGTGGTTTCTGTTTTTAAAGTCATTTTTAAATGAAGTTGGATACACGTTTCTAATGAGATAACCCTTGTTAAATAATACCAAGGTTTATATGTTCACCATTTGGAGAGAGAGCTTGGGAAATTCCAGATGATGCTGCGAACTATGAGTGTGTGACAAAACAAAGATACAATGTGAGTGAAGGGCAGAGAGATTAGCATAGAACCAACAAAATAAAATGGGATCATTGAAAAGACCGAAAGAATGACAGTGACTAACAGCATGTCTATATTTAGATGTGGGGACAATAATTTTGTATTGTACAGGTTTAGTAGGGGTAACATAAAATCCCTGAACCAATCTATAAACCTCCCCCTTGTGTTTTTTTTTTCACCGTGTATGACAGAATAATGAAGATGTAGGGCATAAACACCAAAGATAGATGAAAGGGATATGACACCAGAATTAGAATCCAGTAAATCTTCCACATAGTGCTCTGTCTCATAGTGGAGCCTTAACAGTCCAGAGAAGACAACAATAATATACTTTTTCAGGTCACAGCCCTTTCTTTATGAAACTGCTATTGGTACTTTTTCCCCTTACAAAGTTACAGTATAACTAGAAAAACATAGAGCAACATCATGACTATTCTTGTAAAATAAGAAAACTTCTCTGGCATTGTAGATGAAAAATAATTAATAAATCTCCAACAAAGCAGAAACTGATCCAACATTACTGCAACTTTAAATCAGCTATTGTTCATATTCATAAATGTTCGTACAGGGTGAGGAACTTTCCAGGGTTAATGACAGTGCTCCACAATTTAGCCTCACTTCTGAACCTAAAGCCAATCAGAGAAGAATAATGAACAACTGAGTGAATCATGCTTTGAATCAGCTTCTGCTCTTCAGTCGAGAGAAAGCAAAAGTTGCTTCAATGATACTTATAGCTAGGTCATAAGCATTTGGACAATACGAGTTTTCGTAGCTAGCCCTGTGCACCCTTAGAGTGGATTTCAAATTAAAAAATCAAGATGTGATTGAAGTGCAGTTTAATGAAAGTATTGCATTAAGTGGTTTAACATTACAGTTTTTTGTTTAATATAAATAGTCGCCCATTTTCAAACAATCTACTATTATCTTAAATATAAGGCTTGCTTTTAATACATAAAATAAAATATTTTGCTGTCAATGCCTTCAGTAACTGAAAATCGTGCTCTGCTGGGTTGAGACCAGGTGACTGAGTTGGCCATTAAATAATATATCATCATATTTTGTCCCTTATGCTTTTGCAGTTTTTCAAAGCTATTGTCCATTTGCACTGTTAAGTGCTTGCCAATCAGTTTTGTAGCATTTGGCTCGATCTGAGCAGAGTGTAGCTTTGTACACTTCACAGTTGATCCTGCTACTTTTATCAGCAGGAACATCATCAGTAAACACTTGCAGCCCAGTTCCACTGGCAGCCATACATAACCATGCCAAAAAAATCAACAAGGGATGGGAATTGAGAACTGGTTCCTGTAGAGAACCGGTCCCCATTAGTTCCGTTCCTTGGAATTGTTTGTCCGCTTGCCTATCGATCCCACTTATTGGTTCCACTTGCACTTATGGTACAATCAGTGAATTTCAGTTTGTGTGTCAGAAAAGGAAAGCAGTGGGACAGTCTACAGCGTGAATGTAGACACTTTGATTTTTATTCCACAAAAGGATGAGAGTGTGCTGGTCAAGTGCAAACTGCACTGGAATCTCTAAATTCATATCAGTTCCCAACCCTATCCCCCACCATGTTACATAATGTTGATCAGCTGTTCTTTCCAGTTTCTATACTTATCTCTTACCCTCATTCAAGTTACAAGTTATAATTTAATCATGGATTCATTTGTCCAAAGAACTGTTTGTTTTTTTCTCTCCCAGGACTGGGCAGACTATTTTAGATGTCATCTGGCAAAGTGTGGGGGACAGCTTGGACCTTCCAGACCTTGGAAAAATTGGTTTCACATCCAAATAATTTGTACTTTCATACAAGTACAATAGTCAATCATGATACTAACATGAAGTTAATAGGCCTTGTCCTTGTCAAATTAAAAGACCTTGTAGACTCCTCAGCACCACTTATTAAAAGATTTAAGTCAGTGTATGTAAATATTTGAGTCTGTATGTATTCATTTAATCCTGTGTGGGTTAGAGAAAAATAAATTCAAAGTTGTGCACCTAGGTCTTTTTTTTTTAATCTGTGGTTTACAATCATCCCTCCCTGGAAAAACAACAGTTCAAAGAAATCACTAAAAGCCTAAAAAATATTCTTGCCCACGATGAGCATTTGTAAACCACAACTAACCACAACTGTATAATGACAGCGTGGCAAAAGGTGAACACTCTTAATGAAATAAAATAGGTAGAAACAAATATCAAAAGAGTTTAAAGAAGATCCAAAAACAAAAAAGATCCAAAAAAGTAGCGGAAATTGAGAAAAAAACTCAAATTTGGTGGTGAAATTTTTTGTTATCCTGCACAAACTCTGAAAAAAAAATTTTCTCTTGAGAGTTGTTCCCCCTTTCCATCATGCCATCAGGCTTAAACCAAATTAAGCACATGCATTAAAACGGCACTTGTCAGACAGACAGAAAATACAGAATGCTCCTAAAACAGCAGGCCCAGCATGCGCTTGGTAATTATCTGCTTTTGTGTGCCCTTTCCCTCTCGCAGTACACGCTGGGTCTTTGGTGAACAGCGTTTTTCTCTCTTAGCCTCTGGTACCACAGCTGGGAATCACAGAATTTATATACTACTACTAAGAAAGGAGGACAAGGTAGTGATGCACCAGCAATGGCAGTTGTAGCTGCAGACCTGAGGATTAGAAATGAAATGCGAGTCCTATGAAAAGACATACATGCATAATGGAAACCCATGGATTGGCATACATTTATGCAACACTACTCATGCAGATAATTGGACATAAGCCCAAGAATGCAATGTGCAAGAATTGCCCTCCTTGAAGAAGAGTTTTGTTAGCCAACATCAAGAAAGCTGAAGGTTTAGAGTAAGATATCCCAACAAAGAATAATGAGCATATAAGAAATAGTTTAGTTTAGTTCTTTAGTTCTATTTAGCCTTCAAATCTCAATCACTGACGTCTGAGTTGTGTAAAATGTCAGACAGAGCTGGGGGTGTGTGCGTGTCAGGCAACGTGAAATATAAATTACTTGATGAGGTAAAGATTTTTGCTTCCAGGAGAGGATTTCCGATGAGTCACCCAGAGATACAGTAAGAGACAAAGGCGACTGGGAAACCCGTGATGCACACAGCATCATGAAAGTCGCACATACCTGGCCAACTATGTGTGTGGGTGAACATTCTTTATACACCCTCTCTATGTGGCCAGCCTTCTTCTAAATGAAAAGGTCTTTGAATTGCTCAAATTATTTTCTGCTCTGTGTAATGTGTGTAATTGCTGGATGACATTAGCACACAGAGGGAAAAAATGGATTGTGTAAATCCATTTTCCGTCATTGTGTGTTAGCACAATTTCCTTTTGTAGGCGCATAGACAAAAATGTGTGATTTTTGTACTCCCTTTTATCACAATACATAATTGGTGACCCACAAGGTACATTTGTCTTATTCATCAAGTTCAAGTTGAAAAGGAGACTTAACAAGTAATCACTGATTTCTTGCGTTTTTACTTTCTTTCTAGTGTTTTTACTCTTCTTTTGAAGTGCACCAAAAGGATTTTTTTTTTCTTTTTAACAAAATACCTTTTGCCCATAAAAACTGTAGACATGTGTTTAATCTTTTCTTTGTATGTATTATGTCCTTTAAGTCATTTATCCAGCCCCACTGGTCTCATATACTTAGATTTTTCAGTAAGATTAGCGATGCTGGTGGGAGCACAAGGGCTAGAAGTATCTGACATTCTCTATGATATTGAGTTTTTGACACGACAGTGTTCTACCATGTGCCACTTTGTTTCACTTATTTATAAAGGAGTACAAGAAAGTTTTACAGCAAAGGGTAAAGCAATTCATGGCTTTCTAAGCGACTTTGAATTTTACAAATGTTTTTATCGGTAACATCTGCTTTATAGGTATATCTGCTATTAGAAATCTGCTTGTCAAGTGATGACTTATCAACCCTCATTCTGGGTCCAAACTCCTTCTTTAAGGCTGTTGTCTTTTTTAGGTGCTGTAATGCTATGCATTTTGTTTTATTTGATATAAACAAGCCTCTAAAAATAGACAGACAAAGTAGCCAGACAGACTGACAGTGGTGACTGTCGATCTGTCTGGCTATTTGTCAGCACCATTCATGTGCATTGCATTTATAAGCTCAGTTTTTAAAACCATATCGTGCAACTACAGCCCATGGGCTCACAATATGCCAGACACCAAACATTAAAATTTGGGTGACCAACTGTCCTCTTTTCCCCGGACATGTCCACTTTTCACGTTCTGTCCGGGGGGAGTCCGGGGGGATTTTCGAGATTGATGAAAATGTCCGGGTTATCCTATAGGCCTACAGAGGACCCATATGTGTGACGTCATCCCCGAGCTGCTGCTTTGTGGGTGGTTGTTCTGCGCTCACACACGGGACAGACAGTGCGCAGCTGTCTGTCCCGATGTTTCAAAGTTTCAAAGATGCCAAAGCAAATCTTTTCGGATGAACTGCAAAAGAAATTTCCCTCGTACCGTCCCGGTCGGAATAAATGGGAGGGGGAGTGCACCGTGTGCAGAACTGGCACATAACGTTTGTGTGTCTAACAAAGGTGCCGGAGATCTTGTTGCTCACATGGACACAGAAAAACATAAAAAGGCTGTGCAAGGCGAAAATTCAAATAGTAAGTTGACTGAGTTCTTTGTTACACCTGGGAAAAATGAGGATGCTTCTGTATCTGCAGCAGAAGGTGAACTGGCATTTCATACTGTAAAGCATCACAATAGCTACAGATCCATGGATTGCTGGATAAAAAAAGCATTTCCAGACTCTAACACAGCTAAAAAGTTCAGCAGTGCCCGCATCAAGACTGAAGCTATTGTCAATGGTGTAATAGCGCCACATTCAGTGGAAGTCACTCGCGAAGGTCTTAATGAAATCCAGTACTGTGGCATTTCTACATACGGAAGTAACCATGAAGCATAGAAAAATATTTCCAATCATAATTCAGTACTTTGACTGGAAGAATGGTGGCGTGCAAACAAAATTAACTGAGGTTAGAAATATGCCAAATGAGACAGCAGAAACCATTGCGCAATACCTCACTGAAACACTGGCGAAAAACAAATTGTCTGAAAAATGTGTTGCGTTCGCTGGAGACAACTGCAACACAAATTTTGGAGGAATCTGACGAGATGAAGGAGGAAAGAATGTATTTGCCAATTTAAAGAGGTTACTTCAGAACAAGAATCTGATTGGTGTGGCATGCCGAGCACACCTTTTGAGTAACTGTGTTTATCATAAGGTAGACACAATAGACACTGAGAACACCATGTTCAAAATCTATCAGTATTTCCACATTTACATAGTGCGCACTCAGAACCTGAAGGAGTACTGTGAATTTGTTAATATTTAACACAGAGCAATGCTTTCTCACAGCAAGACAAGGTGGCTGTCATTGCTCCCAGGCATTGAGAGGATGATACAGATGTTTCCAGCTTTAAACGCATTCTTTCTCTCTCAGCAAAAGCCACCCATAGTGATCAAGAAGTTTTTTGAAAATGACTTCAGTGAGATCTACCTCTGGCACATGCACTCACTTATGTCTGTGTTCCACACAAACATTCAAGAAATGGAAAAAGAAAACCTGTCCATTATGGAGATTAAAAAATATCGAACAGTGTCCACACCATTCTTCTTGAACGCAAGAGCAAAAACTTCGCCCTTAAAGTTAAGGGACTACTGGCACAAAAGTGTAAAGATGGACTTGGTACGGAATGTGACCAGTTCTCTGCTGATGTTCAGGGCCTGTACAGTGCATGTCTGGAGTATCTTGAGAAGTGGATAGCTCCCATGGAAGAGTTTTCAACATTTATGTGGATGGATCTGAGTGAGCCACCAGACTGGAATGATGTTGAAGTCTGCATCAAGTACCTAGGAGAGAAGGGAGTAGCAATTGATGATGTCAAGTATTTTGACAGGTCACCAATCTGAATAAATTCACAGAGAGGTGCAGCAGTGATGAAGACTTCAGTGGACTACCAGAAGTGGACCAAATATTTTGAGAAGGCCAAAAGCATCACATGTTGCTCAGAATTACTGAAGATTGAACAGTTTGTCTTTGCACTTCCCTCACAAAGTGCAAATGTTTTCTCACTAATGCAGAGCAAGTGGACTAAGGAGAGGAACCAGCTTTCTGTCGAGTCGTTAAAGGGGATTCGGTTTGTGCAATATAATTTCAAAGACACTTCTTGCAAGAATAGAATACTTATGTTGAAAACATATTTCAGATTTTTGTTTGTTCAGTAAAACTTCAAAGGAGAGCAAAATATTTTGTTACTGGTAATTTTTATTATACAGATGATGTGTTATTTCTGTACCATTATTTCATTCCAGAAGAAAGAAAGAAAGAAAGAAAGAAGTTGAGGCACTTTTCTTTCCAAGGTCCTTAGACATTTAATTCCAGAGGTTTTTAAGTTATTCTTTTGCACTTGTTGACTTGTAAAAGCCTATATGACATTTTCTATTTCACCATTCATTAAACGCAGAGAGAAGGCATCTTTTAAATATGTTAACATTTTCTTTAAGCAAACAGTATTATTAAAGCTTTTCGTGACTGGGCCAAGTGTCCTCTTTTTTGGAAATCAAAATATGGTCACCCTAACATATATTCAGTTTTTTGTTTTTTGTTTTTTTAATTTTCATGCCCTCTTAAATCTTCAATGAGGGTTGGGGGGGAGAAAAAGACTGACGTCATCGAGCTCCGTTGAGGTCACGTGCCCGGCCGTTCCTGCATAAACCTGCCTTGCGGAGCTAGACAGATGAGGGCGGGGTTATTGATTAGTGATAAGAAACAGCTGCTGTCTGTGGCCACGTTCAAGTGATGTTACTGAAGCCTGCGCACGTGTCCTGGACATGAAGCTCTGCGTCACTCAGGTCAGTGTCTCTGTTTCTGCTCTCGTGCACATATAAAACTTTATTTAACCAGCTGCTTTAACATCCTGGCCGTCTTCAGGTATGTTTTCACGTGTCTGACAGGAAGCTGACGTCACTCTGTCACAAAAATACATCATTGGGGTTAAAATGAAATGTGCAAATCTCGAGTGAAAGAAGACTGAAACAGCCGCTCTGAAATCAGCTGGAATCAGTAATTCTATGTTTCTGCACAGGAAGTGTGTCCTCTGATGTCATGAGCTTAAAAAAAAAAAAAAAAAACACCTGAAGAAGAGTCATAGAAGTTTTCAGTTAGATGCTGATTGGTCGGCTTTTCTACGCATTTTTCCAGCGTCATTATTTTAGGGGTCCATCTTTAAATTCCATGGTGCGGATGTTTTGCTGCTGATGTTCTGCCGCTGTCCATCTTAGGCAGTGATGGCTTTATGAAGCTGTTTTTGAACCACTGGGTCAAAAAGTCTCTACCTGAAGCTTCATTCATTAAACTCGTGGGTGACACCTACTGGCAGCAGATGTTATTGCACAGCCGAATGAAGCCTTGCATGTGTGATGCGCCTTTCAAATGTTTTATCAAATTGTAACTAATGATGGATCAATTATTTTCCCGGCATTATGACGTAATTTTGAAGTCTTTGTTGTTTGTGCTAGTATGAAAAACATCTGCCTAAATATCTTCTTGATGCATTCTCAATCATCCAGGAAAGTAAATCTCCAAAAGTTGATTCTGTTAATCTGGACATTTCAGTGGGAGAAACGTTTCGTCACTCATCCAAGTGACTTATATATAAGTCACTTGGATGAGTGACGAAACGTTTCTCCCACAAAACTCTACGTCCAGATGAACAGAATCAACTTTTGGAGATCTGCCTAAATAATTCCATCTGTAATGGATTCGTTATTGATTACACAGGGAGATGTTTTTACACAGTGCAGTGAGGCAGCAGCTGTCATTGATGTGTTGACCTTTGTGCTTGGTACTGTAAATATGTGCATATATATATATACTCAGGTGTTTTTATTCAGAAATGTTACATTTTTCCCAGTCGATGGGCTTAAAATGTTTCTCTTTTCTGAGACAACACCCTTTCACAAAGAACAGAAAAATCATCAGAATCAGAATACTTTATTAATCCCTTTATTTAATTTGTGCTCTGCAGAAAGCATGCTTAACTTTTAGAATTTTTGGCAGTGGCTACCATATTTTGGGGTGCATCTGTCACCAAGTATCTCACAATTTCCTCATTCTTGTATCAGCTCCTGCCCAACAGTTGCAATATTTTCTTTGTGACTAACGGGGAAAGTGCAGACCCCCACTAAGGTCGTCGGCATCAACAAAATAGTAGCTAATAGAAACCTAGGCATCCATATTATCGGAGGTCCAGACATTCTCTGTTAGGCGTGCTCACTAATGTCACCCTCTCCTTTTCCTCCACATATCTTTCCAGCAGGGCCTCAGCAGCCTTCTTAGATGGGATGGCTCATGCTACCTGGTTACTAAAATGGAGTAAATCGATAAATAAGTAAAAAATATCTTTTTTAAAATTAACCGCATTTCATGAAATTTTGTTAGCTGACAGAAATAATACAAAGCATCAGATTTCTGGTAAGATGCTTCAGTCAGATTCACCGACTGTGCTCAGCACTGATGACGTGTTGTTGTTGTACACCGGCTGATGGCAAAGCCAACAACGCACCTGTAAAACCAACACAATGACGTGTTGTTTTAGCGACACCAACCCATGTTTTGGATCCACTTATATGGAAACCCACAGTGATGTCATCAGTTTATCGCTTTCACCGCACATGGAATATTAATCTTTCTTTATCCTGTTTATCCAAACTCAGAACATCGTAAAGTCACCCAGTGTCAGCTGATTCGTTGTGAATGAAGTGGTGAAATGGTTCAGAGGTAATTGGTGACACTGAACTGAAGCGAGCTCTGGCCCACTGCTTCATAATAAATAAGTATGGAGTTCAAAGCATCAGTGTGGGAGGTGAACACAGACAGATGGATGATTTGGAGGTCTGAGGTTAGATTCCATCCATCGTGTCCATCATCAGTGTTTGCTGCTTTTCATGTTGTTTTCTTGTGCTTGGGTCTCTGGGAAAGGTGTCAGTGGGACTTCCTGTAAAATAAGCGAAGGTTCAAGACTTTGCTGTGACCTCCTCTAGGAGCTCCAGGCTCTCTTGCTGCTGCGTTAAAGCTCCAGCCCTCTCTGACAGGTGGAGGCGCATCCGGTCGTTAATGGCGGAGTCTCGGGTCATCGTGGAAGAGCTGCTGGCTCTGTGTCTCCAGAGGATCACCATGGAGGAAAACAGTATGCGCACTGAGCAGGGTGAGACCAACACTCCACATCCCTCCACCCATCAGCTGTCAGAAGATCACGTGACATAAACCCTAAACTCACTTCATTTGTGGATAAATCTGTGTGTGTGCGCACTATCTGCTGACCTCTGACTTGTTTTTATATAAAACATCAAACTAAAGTTTGACAGGTAAGAAGTTTTTGTAGTTACCAACTTTTAATCTGTCTGCTCTTTCAGAGATGATCGAGGTGGTGAAGAACTTCGAGGAGGTCAGAAAGAAGTGGCTGCACGCCGAGCTGGAGCTGAAGAAGTACAAAGAGCTGCTGGTGAAGTCGGACGTGGCCAAAGCCGCTCTGGAAGTGAAGCTGAAACACGCTCGCAATCAGCTGGACGTTGAGATGAAGAAACGCTACAAGGTGGAGGCCGACTACCAGTACCTGGTGAGTGGAGACCTCGAGATCAGAGGTGGAAATCATGGCTGGCTGGCAGGTTTACATGTTTCATGTAATACAGTGATGTTTCTGCAGCTGATCGATCCACGCTGTTGGATCAGTTGTTGTTTTGGAGCTAGTTTACTTTCATTTCTCTGATCAGTTCAACCATGTTAATGAGCTCTTAGACCACGAAGAGCTTCTTTGGCACTGACAGAAAACCACACACCCCAGTCAGCTGACACATCTATAACATGAAACGGCAGCGTGTTCTCAGTCTGTTTCCTGCAGGTTATTTAAAGGAGAACAGCCTTGAAAATAAGAAAAGGGAACACTGAGGGTCAGACGTCTGCAGCGCTACAAAAACTTTAAGGTTAAAAATCTGCTGGATTTACTAAAGAGGCAGAGAGTTTGTGACTGAAAATTGTAGATGGGAGTAGGAGCATGTTTAACTGAGTCACACAAACATGAATTACAAATTCTGTGGCACACAAAAATCTTGTCTTCTGCCTGCTGCGGCTGTGATAGCTGCTGCTAGGAGGCGGAGAACGAGTGCATAATCGGCTCCAAACTCTTCACTCGGTCCTCAGTAATGCTGCATTTTACTGAAACTCAGAGCAGCAATGACCTTAACCCGGCTGCTTTTTCTCAGCAGTGCACACACACAGCCACTTCTGTCTGCTAAATCCATAAGAACCAAAGTGAAATGGCATTAAAATGAATCCCGTGTAAGTGCTTTAGATTAACGCCTGAATCTTAATTAAATGGGGATATTAAAAATAAAAAGCGATGCATGTATTAACCCATGTGTCACAGTAATGGGGATGGCTCTGATTGGATGCTGAATCATGTTCAATTACCATCACCTCTTCCTCACAGATCGAATGCTCCACCTGGGTTTTAATCCTCAGAGCTCTTTGCAGTGACTTCTTTCAGCAGAGTCGTTTCTTAAATCAACCTCTCATTGATCTGGACTGTCTCACTGTTTTCAGACTGAAACGCAATGCACCGTGGTTTATTTTGGTTTGTAGGCCTTCATCACTCTCTCCCTCATCAGGTCTGTTTATAATGAGCTGTTCAGCCTGTGGGGGGAGCTCACAGACCTCTGTCCTGTGTTTCCAGCAGAGGCAGATGCAGCTAATGTGTGACATCCTCGTCCATGACACTAAATCCAGCGCCTGTCTGAACGATGAGCAGAAGTCTCTCTTGGCCACGTTTGAGCACAAAGGGGCGAACATGACACTGCAGAGGAGCACCAAGCGGTGAGGTGCTAGCCAATCACGGTCCTTGCTGAAGGGTCCGACATTGGTCAAGGTGTTTTCCAGGTTTACAGCTCCAGTTTTAACACATTGTTGAAATGACTCTGATGATAAAACATCGAGACTAAATTAAGAATAAACCACAGACTGTATATAGAAGATGGAAGCAGCCACTGTGACATCACCCCCTGATTCATGAAGCCCACTTTTAAAGAAAAAAACAAATCTTTGAGCCAAGTGTTTTCACCATCGACAAAACCCCTTTTTGAAACTAGATTCGACATGCTGTGGGTAGACCTGAGGACACCTGTACACTCACACAGCAATCACAGGTAGCCCCGCCCATAATCTGCAACTGCCTCCTGCTCCTCTCTGATTTTAACAGGACCATGATTTCAACAATCTCAATCAGACCTGAAAGCAGGAAAGGGTTTACTGAGCTCAGGGATCAGTAATCAGGTCAGAGCTGCCACCTGCTGGGCATTAGAGAGAATGCAGGTTAAAGAAGCCAAGTCCTCCTCTGTTAAGTCTGTGGTTGAAACGGAGCAAAGAGTTTTCATTGAAGATGATAGAAATCCTTTTGTCAGGTTGCCTGTGATCGATGAGTCGTCTTTCCTGTCTCACTCTGACATCAGCTACGATCGCACGGACGACGATGTGGTACGAACATTAACCCGACATGACATTTGCGCTACGCCTGCAGTGTAAGAACACTGTAACATTCTTTGTTCTCATGGTGTTTCAGGATTTGGACACAACTGTGATCAAACCGCTGAAGTCTCGAGCGAGAGAGAGGAGGGTAACACGGCATCCTAGATTTACTTGTTTGTTCATCTGTCAGATTTTGCGTGGGAACAATTCACCGGTGGTGCAGGGTACAGCCTCTGTTCCCCTGACCTTCTGATGATGTGCTGTTCTTCACAGCGCTCCTCGATGGGTCTGACTGTTGGTCCCCCGGTCAGGAAACGAAGCAGAGGCGGGAACTTGTCAGCAGAGCTTCTGGAGAGGAAAACTGTGGAGAAGGTGAACAAAAAACAGAAATGGAAAATCGACCGAGATGTTGTGTTCTCACTGGACACCTCATTAGGTACACCTTGTTAGTACTGGGTTGGGCCTTTTTCTTAATTCTTTATGGGACAGATTAACAAAGTGCTGGGAAGAATATGGCAGTCCTTTCATTAGAAATTATAATTGGCTAGCTGCCAGGACAGGTGTGGTCTTCTGCTGCTGCAGAGCAAGAAATGCGATGGTTGTAGCAAGTGGTTATTTGAGTTCACAGTTCCTTGAGCTTAAAGCAGTGTGTCCGTTTTCCTGACCTAAACAAGGCAGAAGTGCCGGTCATTGGATAGTTTCTCTTTTTAAGAGCTTCTCTGTAAACTCGGAGATGGTTGATGGAAAAGTCCCAGCAGATCAGCAGTTTCTGAAACACAGACCAACAACCATTTAAGTTCAGACTCACTTAAATCACTTTCTATTCTGAATGTAATGGTTTGCTGCCGTGTGACTAAGTAATCAGATACTTGCATTAACAATCAGTTGAACAGTTGTACCTAATGAAGTGGCTGGTGATTTTCTACGTTTATTATAAATCATATATCTACCATAACAAAAAAGTAATTAATGAACCAAAGAATGAACTGTTCTGTTTAAAGTACTGTTTGTTCCTACTGTACCTGAACATCTCTGATGCCTCCACTGACTCCAGCTATTAAAGTGTGCAGTCGTTCTGATTCCCTGAATGAAAAGTAGCCTCTGCAGAGAAACCTCCATAAAACTGCATGTTTTTTAAAGGCTCTGATCCCTTGAACTTACTCAGGAGGTGGAGACCATTGTGAAGGCATCCATCATTTCTAATGACACTGGAGGGCAGGTCCACATGGTGCTGGGAATCACTCAGGAAACCTCCGAAAACCCTCCCCAGACTATCACTCAGGAGTGTACCGTCTCAGGAGCAGGAGGTCAGCTCTACATTCAAGATTCAAGAAGTTTATTGTCATGTACACCGCAAAACACAACTTTGAGGTTTCCTTCACACGTCTAAAAGAAAGTAATAATAAGTAAAACAGTGCTTTGTAGATCTTGTAGCTTTATAAGTGGGTGTAAACAGAATTTAAAGTGCAAGTAGCTGCAACACTGCGACAGTGATAATATATAGAGTATGCAATATTAAGGTGTATATGTACAGAATTGCAAATTTACAGTTATGGATAAACAGTTGGACATAGTCAGTGATTCAGTAGCCTGAAGGCCTGTGGATAGAAACTGTTTTTAGTCTGGTTGTCCTTGCTTTCACACTCCTGTAGCGTCTGCCAGATGGCAGGAGTGTGAACAGTGTGTGCTGTGGGTGGGTGGGTGCGGTCGTTGATGATGTTGTGTGCGCTTTCCTGACCCAAGTGTTGTAAATGTCCTGTAGTGGTGGAAGTGGTACTCCATAGATGAGTT
Source organism: Etia nguti (assembly GCA_015106755.1). NCBI lineage: Eukaryota > Metazoa > Chordata > Actinopteri > Cichliformes > Cichlidae > Etia > Etia nguti. The sequence continues at coordinate 9,877 of VUQG01013864.1, read as the reverse complement.
GTGCCGTTTTGGTGACACACTAGAGAGCCTTCCTGTCCTGAGTGGTGCTGTTCCTGTACCACACTGTGATGGCGTTTGTCAGGATACTCTCCACTGTGCATCTCTAAAAGTTGCTGAGCAGTTTGGAGGTTAGTCCAAATTTTCTCAGCTTCCTTAGGAAGAAGAGTCGTTGTTGAGCCTTCTTGATGATCTGCTATGGGTCCAGGTGAGATTCTCACTGATGTGGGTACAGAAGAATTTGAAGGTCTTCTCCTACTCCACCTGAGTACCGTTGATGCATAGTGGGGCGTGCTGGTCTCTCCTCATTCTTGGGTCAATAATCATCTCCTTGGTCTTCTCAGCATTTAAGGAGAGATTATTTTCCAGGCACCAGGACACCAGCTGAGCCACCACTTCCCTGTAGGCAGTCTCCTCTCCAGCAGTGATCAGGCCAACGATGGTTGTTGTCAGCGAACTTAATGATGGAGGGGTGGTACTGGGAGGGGACGCAGTCATAGGTGAAGAGGGTGTACAGGAGTGGACTGAGCACACAGCCTTGGAGTCCCTGTGCTCACTATCTTTGTACCTGATGTCCTGGTACCAACTCTGACTACCTGAGGTCTGCCTGTGAGGAAGTCCAGGACCCAGCGACAGAGAGGGGGGGGTGTCAGTCCAAGAGTAGAGAGCTTTCCCACCAGTCTGTTTGGGATGACGTGTTGAATGCTGAGCTGTAGTCTATAAACAGCATTCAAACAGAGGTGTCCTTATTTTCGAGGTGTTAGAGGGCTGTGTGGATGGCTGCATTAAAGGTGTCTTCGGTAGAACGATTCCTCTGATATGCAAATTGCAGAGGGTCTAATGTGTCCGGGATGGCTTCTTTGATATGGGATATGACTATCCTCTCAAAACACTTCATTACAATTGAGGTGAGTGCGATGGGGCAATAGTCATTCAAACAGGTTATGTTGTTTTTCTTGGGGAGGGGCACTATGGTGGTGGAGTTGAAGCATGTGGACACAGCTGACTGGGTGAGGGACAAGTTGAAAATGTCTGTTAACATCTCAGCCAGCTCTGAAGAGCAGACCCTCAAAGCACAGCTGGGGATGTTGTCAGGGGTGGCTGCTTTTCGGGGGTTAGTCCTCCTCAGAACCTTGTACACCTCAGTCTAAGTCACAGTGAGTGAAGAGCTCTGTGCTGCCTCTGCTGGTAGAATTCCTCTGTGCTGGTTGGTGTTGAGGGTGTGGAAACGAGCGTAGAACTCATTCAGCTTGTCTGGTAGCGTGTTGCAGCTGACTGTGACCCTGCTGCTCCTCTGCTGAAAATCAGTGATGCGTTGCAGGCCCTGCCACGTGCATCTGGAATCTGAGTTGTTGTAGTATCCTTCCACCTTCAGTCTGTATTGCCTCTTGGCTTCCCTGATGGATCTATGTAGGTCAGATCTGGCCTGGTCACCAGAGGCAAATGCAGTGGATCATGCATGTAGCATGGAACGTACCTCACAGTTCAACCATGGTTTCTGATTTGGATATGTTTTGTAGCGCTTGGTGGGGACAGTATTGTTAATGTATGTGCTGATGTAGCTGGTGACCGCTGATGTAGCTGGTGACCACTGATGCATATTCCTCTAAATCCACAGAACTGTCCTCTCTTGCGGCAGCAGTCTTAAACACACCCCAGTTTGTAGCATCAAAGCAGTCCTGAAGCACCGAATCAGTCTCTTCACTCCAAACTTTAATACTTTTACTTACTGGGGGGGCTTGTTTGAGGAGCTGCCTGTATGCTGGATAGAGGAACACTGAAATGTGGTCGGTTGCTGAAATGGGGGCGAGGCACTGCCTTGTATGCGCCCCTTACGTTGCTGTAGACGTGGTCCAGGATGTTGTTATTCCTTGCTGGTGTTGTGCCAAAAAGTGATCGCCTGCCAAAAAGTGATTTCCAATGTTTCCGTGTGTTTTTTTATGTGTGTATCTTTACATATGTTGGTAAATAGACTTCGGTGAACAGGGTTTACAAAGGGTTATATATAAATATAAATATATAAAGCTTACTCTTACAAAATACATTTTTAATATCAACGAGATTTTTTTTTAACTGCATAAATAAAGGATATATAAAAGTCACTGCCAAAAACTGATTGCGGCTTCTACCTTGTTACAGGAATGTTGTTTGTGGCTCAAGATGACTTGATATCATTCATGAGGGATACATTTGACATATGTTTCAAATTATAATAGACCAACAAGTTATTTATAGCTGTTTAAATATGAGCAATCAGTTTTTGGCAAATACCGGAAATCAGATTTTGGCAGACAATCATTTTATTTATTTTTTTTAGCACAAAACCGGAAAGCTCGCGTACTGATGGAACTTTGGGAGTACAGTCCCGAGGTTGCAGTGATTCAAATCCCCTGCAACAGCAAACACGGAATCTGGGTGAGCACTCTCGTGTTGACGTCGTGCAGTAGTCCTAGCGCTGTGGACCACGGCGGGGTGTAGACAGCCAGCAGAAACACAGCATTAAACTCCTTCGGTAAATAAAAAGGTCTGCACTTCACCATCAGCACTTTGATGTCCGAACAACAGTGTTTCTCCACCACCTGAGTGTCCACACACCATCTGTTGTTGACGTAAACGCATCCACCGCCACCTTTGTTTTTACCTGAGGCAGATGTGTGGTCTCAGCGGTGCACGGAGTGTGTCTGTAGCTGAATGGCCGAGTCTGGCGTACTTGCCGTAGTCCAGGTTTCCTTAAAAATCAGAGCAAAGTACTCTACAGCAGTCTTTCTCAAACTGTGGTACGCGTACCTCTGGTGATATGCGGGAAATCTCCAATTTTATTTAAGATTAAATAATATACCATTGTGGAGGTATGCAAAGACGACACGAGAGTTCCCCAGGCTCTTCTGGGAGCCGGAGTCAACCAGAAAACGTCTCCCCGAGTGGAGTCCTCTATGAAGAGCAGCCTTTCCTTATCGCTAGCGGTCGCGGCCGCTACAGAGCACTGGCGGGTTCGTTTCCCCGGGCCTTAAAACAGCAAAGGCGGCACAGCGCTGTCACGCTGATGGTGAAAACACAGCTTTTTTCCACGGTGCCGCCGTGCCGCAATCCCAGCCACCATCGATGAGTGGGAGGCCCCCGGGAAAATTGGTGGGGGTGCAGGAGATGCCGTCTATCGTCTGGATGCCGAAGCTCCTGGTAGCCAGGAGAATGCGATCCGCTTCTTCTGCGAGTGAGCGGTAATCCTTCGCGGCCAGCAGCGGGGAGTTGGCGAGGCCAGCTGCCACTGGCATCTGTTGGTGGAAGACGTGAGTGAAGAGGAATCCACCGTCATCCGTTCCTAGCAAGGACAGCGTGCTCTCCATGAGCTCGAGAGTGGTACCATCACCCAGGCCCGAGAGAGAGGGAGGAGTTTCTCGGCCCGCTCTGCATCAGAGAGGCAGTAGCGCCGCAGCAGCAGCGCCTTGAGAACGGTGTATTTCCCTTGGGTGGGGGGATCCCGGAGGAGGGTCATCACACGGCGGGTGGACAGCGGATCCAGCAAGGCCGCCACATGATGGTATTTCTTGTCGTCGGCTGAAACGCCACGAAGAGCAAACTGAGCTTCGACGTGCACGAACCATGAAGGTGTTTCATCTTGTTCTCTTTATAAACTCCACAAGATGCTCGGTTGAACTTTCCC
>VUQG01013857.1:1422-14408 GCA_015106755.1 Etia nguti | reverse complement strand
CATTAATTTAAGAAATAAAATTGTCTTGTGTAAACTGTATATGGTATTAAATAGCCCTATACTACTGTACTTTAATGTCGGTCATAAGGGTGGTATTTTAACCCTTTCACACATAGTGGTCACTACAGTGGACAGCTATTCAAAGGCTGTTTTCTTGTATTTGTGTCAGTGTTGATGGTATACTTGCGCATAAACCACTACATTGGACACTGATGTGTCACTCCATACCCTGCCACCCACTCGTCGTTTAATGTTACTATAGATGTATGACGTGTTTCATTGTAATTATTGTTATTTAATCCTGTCATGCATGAATTATGACAACCTCAATCAGGATTTTTTCTTAAGTATTTTTATTCATCTTTTCATGCCTAAAGATGAATAAAAAATACTTAAGAAAAAAAATCCTGATTGAGGTTGTCATAATTCATGCATGAAAGGGTTAAGAGCCATATATTTTATGAGGTGGTACTCATTTTGAAAAGTTTGAGAACCACTGTAGTATAGTATAAGTATAATGTTGTTTTTCAGAGAGTAACTGATAATTCTGCAAAATATCCTTGTGACTTTAATGTGGTTGTGTTTGTTGCACTCTTCTTTCTAAAGGATCTTGATGCTACAGCTGTTCAAAGGGAGCTGGAACAGTTACTAATGGCATCTTCACTGTCACTGTTGAGAGAGGTGATGCCAGCACTCCTCCAGCCGAAGTTCTTGGGATACTTGACTTCACCGTGGGAACTCTTAATGGGGGAACACTGAATCTTATTTACCCTCAGAAACTGAAAGCTTGCTCTGAAGTACTTCAGAACTTCTTTCTTCAGCTGGATGCCAGCTGACTCTTGACCAAGGTACAGATTCTCAATAATAAACTGTATGAATGAGAATGGGCAGAATTTTATTTTAGGCTGAAAGTGAATAAAATTATCTATTGATTGAAAATAGGAGAGGAGGGAAAAACTACACTTGGGAGAAGAGGGTAAATGCCTCAGACAACGTTGAAATGTTAGTATCGAGCGTCCCATCCCTAATAGTCAGAGGTTGCTTAAAATGAGGAGGTCATGTGTGTTGCTATAATCGTGCGTCTTTTGTTTTCTTTTGCTGTAAATAAACAATTCACCAATTCACCAACTTCTTTGAAAAGTGAAAAAGGGGAAAAAAAGGGAAAAAGAACAGGCTCTGAAATGTACTCAAAAGTAAGAAACTAAAAAATAATGCTAGAATGGTCCTTTAAATAACTAATTTTATGCAAGGTAACCAAACCTTGTGCTATGTTAATGTAATAATAATATTAATATATGGGTTTACAAACTTTTTTTGACTTTGCTTCCACACCCAAACTGTCAAGGGAACTGACATAATGATAACCCACTCACTGAGCACTGAAAAGATTTCAACAGGTTTATTTACAAGTTTGTCAGAGAAAATAATGAACTTGGTGAGGCATTTATGGTCTAGGAATGGCAGCGAAGGTATTGAAGGGTTCCAAGGGCACTGCACGCCGACACTCTTAAGTATAATGCAAGGAAAACAAGGAAAAATCTGCACAGAGAAACTGGTTATTCAAGGCAACGAGGAACAGTGACTCGAACAGGACAGATGCCGAGTGTGTTAACGTCTGACTCAATGATATGGTGACAGCCAGATTGTCTTACAGCCCGCAGGTAAGTCTGATCAGCTGATTACTGACAGGTGAGTGGCCGGCAGGAAGGTGGAGAAACAGGAGGATCCAACTGTGGGAAGGTACACACATTACCCACAAAACACATGCACACACTAACAGGTGAGAGGGAAAGAGAGAGAAAAAGAGAAAGAAAAGGCAGGCCAGCATGAGAAAGTAGCTGCCCATAACAAAAACAGAAAAATGAGTACAGTTGGGTTAAAGTGAGATTTGGCAGGTGGGGAAATCCTGAAATAGGTTGTAGTGGCTCAGCATAGGGTAAAAAATCATAACACGCAATAATTTTTATTGTGAGATCCAGCAAATTTTCTTTGTGTATAGGCTTCTTTGTGTATAAATTCAAATTTATCTCTGGTACTGTCTAGTCTGGCAGAATTATGTCAGAATTATGACCTGAATGTAATTTGTGCCAAACATTTTAGCTTTTCCAAGGTTAGCTCTTTAAATTCTCCATAGGCTCCTCTTGTTTGTACCGAAGATCTGAGGCCACACATCTCAGTGACAACTGTGCATCCATCCCATCAGGGGAAAAAAGGAAACACCAGAAGGGGTACCAACGGCCAAAGGGCGGAAGTCCCAGAGAACCAGAGTCAATGTGCAGCTGACCAATGTATGTTTAAATCAGATAATGATTTTAGTGAATTTTGTGTCGTTTCAGAGCCTGACAATATTACTAATAATGAAATTGTTTTTTCAGAGCCATATTATTTTAAAGATTTTTGTGTTTCAGTTCATGTTTTAGAACTGTTTATACTCCCTGTGTTGTGTCAAAGCCACCAAATACAAATAAAGTCTTCTGTTTTGTTTCTAAGCTGGCAAATCATAATATTTGGATGAGTTCAGTGTTTGCCAGCCTGTAAATATAGAGACTTAATTCAGTGTTTGCCAGTCTGTAAATACACAGCATGTGTTTGGTGTTTGGTCCAAGCCAGCCATTTCCAAGTCATGTTTCAGGGTCAGTGTTGGTAAAGACTTTCTCTCCTGCTGAGCCAAACCTTTTAGAGACTGTTTATGTTTCCTGGCCAGCTGCTTCAAAGACTTAGTTTTCTTCTATTGTACTGGCTCACCCATAGAATATTGTTTCCCCTCCCCATAATGAGACTTTTTGTTTCTCCCAGTCAAGAAACTGTCGCGCCACCTTGGGACAAACCTGAACCTACTCTACCTGTCCCAGTTCCCCGAGTGATGCTGGCCAAGACCCAGCTGATCATTGCACCTGTACCTATTCACAGAGTAAGGGCAACCAAGACCTAGTTGATCCCTGCACAATACCGGTTCCTTAAGTTAGGGCAGTGAGGGTCCTGCCAGTTCTTGCATCTGTCCCGGTCCCTAGGGTAAGGGTGGCCAAGACCCTATGTAAGCCTGCACCTGTAGCCACTGACAGAGGGAGGGCGGATAGGGTCCCTATTCCCATTCCGTTTCCCTGGGAGGGGGTGACCAAGGTCTTGCTAGCTACTTCCATTCTAAAATCGTAGCTTTTTCCAAGATGAGGATGTCTAGGACCCAGCTTAACCCAGCTCCCTTACCTACTCCAAGGGCAAGGGTGGTCGAGGTCCAGCTCACGTCTGCCTTTTCCTAGGGTGAGGATGGTTAAGACCCAGCTTAATCCCAAGCCCATACCAACTCCAAAGGTGGGGCAAGTAAGATCCAGCTTAACCTTGCACTCATACCTGATTACAGAGTGAGGAAAGCTAAGATCCAGTCTTCCTCAGCACCCACATATATTCAGTGAGGAAGGCTAGACCCTAACAACAGCCCCAACTGACAGAGGAAATGGCTGGGTATTCCCACAGTCCTAACCCATCCTCTAGAGTCGGCTGTGAGCCCAGCAAAGCTCCAGCCTCCTCCAGATCTTCCTGAGTCTTCTCCAGAGCTTCCAGAGAATCCTCCAAAGTGCCCTCCAGCATCTCCGGAGAATCCTCCAGTGTCTCCAAAGAACCCCAAGCCAAAGCTTGAACTGGAATCCAAGGGTTTCCAAGCCTCTGGCCAAAGCCCTTGTTTTTCTTTCCCTCCTTCCCGGCCCAGTTCACCCTCCTGGGTCAAGTGGGACTCTCCTGCTCCTTGTTTTGTATTTCTCAGTCTCTTTCTCAGTGTTTGTTTCCTGTGTTATTTTGATGGTTAGGTTTAGGGGTGGAGATGAGGGAGAACCCAACTATGCTCCACCATCTCTGACTTTATTACAGTGTGGTGAGCATTCTGCAGCCAATCAGAACTAAAAATAAATCAGAAAGGAGAGAGCACATTAATAAGAATGATGAAAAGATAGCAGGATGATTGATGTAATAACTCATTGTGTTAAGGTGGCCGAAGGCTGGTACAAAAAATGAACCCAAGTGCAGAAAAACCCGGAGCGGAGGCAGCAGAGAGTTTCACAACTTTTATTTGACTAGATAATAACGATAATAACAAGGACTGACATGGCGTGGCATGGGATAACTTGGTGTAGGGATGTGGCAACCTAGACGTGGACCAAGAGGGGAAGAATTGAACCAGAGGTGGGGAACTGGAGCGTGGCAGGTAATGTCTAGTGATCACACTGAGGAGAGAGGAGAAAGGGGTTAGTGTGGTAATGGCTACTGAGTCCAGGAGATGGTGACTATAACTAAACTGACTGCTTACTTGCAGTTGGAGAGAGATGAGCTTTGAGGGGAGGTGATGTGAGTCCAGGTGAGCAGAATGGTATGAGAGTTCCAAAGGTTCTGATGAGTGGTGGTGGCAGGAGGGCAGGCGAAGCACTGAGAGATTTCCAAGCGAGGGAGTGAATTATCTAGGAGTCTGGGAGTTGGGCTAGAGTCAGAGCAATGAGTCGAGTGGATTTCCAGGTAACTGCACAAGAGAACAAGGTGACTAAATTTCTTAACAACAAAAGCACAGGTCATAAGAGCCGGCTACCAACATTGGATAGTTGACAAACTAGGGGTGAGGGGACGCCACTTGACCAGACTGTGACACATTGGGGGCTTGTTTAACAAAGGAAGATTCGATGGACAGTTAAATGTAAGTAGTAAATAAAACTTGACATAATCTGTATAGCAATGAAAATGAAAGCCTTGCTTTCAAGAATTGGAGCAGGTTTAGAGAGAAATGAACCCAGTGTTTCATGTCCTCATGAAATAAGAAGGCAATATAAACCAAGTCTACGGCGGCAGCTCTGCTTATTGGTCCTCATTAAAACAGCAAAGTAGATGCCTCTAATCTTATTGGGTGTGCACTCATTCAAACACATACACAAACATATACACACACTCTAGTCACATGTAATAGTCAATACTTAGATCATCTGTCCATTCATTTACAGTCTGGTTGTGTGTAGTTGCAGCATTTTCCTTAACAGGCTCTGTAGTGAATAGGACTGAAAATTTCGGCATCTTGTAGTTTGTTACTCTACCTTACAAAAGGCAATATAAATTTCTCTACACTGGCAATCTCACATTCAGCTTCTGTCACATCAGGTAAGAGGACATTAAAACACCATCTTTACCTACATGTTGTTCATATTTGTCAGTGTGTTTTGCTATTAAATTGATATTTTGATATTTACCTCTTTAGAATGCTAAAACATATTTTATATTCCATCTTAAATAGCTTGAACTTATAATACAATTCATTTAGGGTTTAGTAGACAGCTGTCAGTTTTAAGAAGAAAGCGTAAGAATTAAAGTAAATGTATATTTGTGCAAAGTTTTTTCTACTGCTTAGCTTTTTTAGATGATTACTTAGTTAAACTTTAAAGAAACCCAACAGAAAAAATGGGTTAAATGGGTTCCAGAGCTATTCTCTGTAACCTTTAAAGCTCAGTGAGCATTTTGGCTATTAGCTCTAGGCTATAGATACAGAAGTTTTATGCTTATGGCTCTAAGCTACCAGTAGCAAATCTCTGCTGCATCTATACAGAGGAATGAATGGATTGCATTGAAAAAGTGTAACTGCCAGGTTTTTGAGCATTAAAATTATAGCTCTGATTCTGCTATATCTGCAGCAAAAAATAAAGAACAAAATAATCTATACATGTTAAATCTAATGTTGCAAATGCAGATTCTGTGGAAAACTGTTTTAAATGAACTCAGTCCCATATAAATCCTGTGACAAGTTGCATGTTGTCTCTGTCTATAGAATCATAAGTTTGTTATTGTACTACACAATTTTGTAAGTTAAGGCATGTAATGAGTAACTCGAAAACTCATGAAATTTGGTACTTTATTTTGCACAACATTTGCATATCCTAACATTTATTTACCTTTTACCGATTGCTTCCCAATGGAAATTACAGTGTGAGGGTATAAACTAAAAGATTGATGGTGAGTGCATGTTGCTTGCGATAACTTCAACCATTGGCCATGGTTGAGATAAGCTCAACCATGCCCAATGGTTCTCTCAACCATGAGCTTATCTCAAGAAAATAATGCACAGTTTTGCATTTTTAATTCATAACTGTACCCATAACTAGACAAAAGCATCAATGAAATTAATTTGATCAGAGCAGTACATAAGGTCAAGGATGCAGCAGTAGAACTTGGGGTTGCTACTTTAAATCTGGCAGAAAATATCTTAATTAGTGGCTTAACTGGAAGTTCTGTGTTTATTGGTGTTCATGTATATTAAGAGTATTTGGAAACAAATTTTCACTGAAATAGCCTAAATGTGTTTTTTTATTTACATAAACATACAATCTTACCCCCAGCAGATCACAGCAGATGGCTGCCCCTCCCTGAGACTGGTTTTGCCAGAAATGTCTTCCTTTTAAAAGGAAGGAATGTTGATACATTTTCAGTGCTAGCATTGCCATTTTCAGCCATTCTAGTCTAATCAAACCTTCAAATGTCTCTAATCAAAGCATCCCAACCTGAAAACAAAGTGATATTACCTTAATGAAGTAATGACGTCAAAGTCATTTACAACTATTTCGTTTTCCCCCAACATGTAATCTGCTAAACAGATTCATAGTTTGGTTTAAAATTGATTCAAGGAGTAAACTTTAGCAACCATTAGCCACTTTAAAATAATTATTGAAAGGTAGGCAAATATGAAGTGGCAAGAACATTTCAACTCATGTTTGGCTAATGGGTGAGTGGCTTCACTACAGAAACATAGCCAGGATCTCCGACAGGGAAGAGAGACTGAGTAGTCTTGACTGAGGTCAAGATGAGGTTATTGTAGATCTTGTCTTGGAGTCTTTGAGTCACAAAGTGAAGCTCAGGAGGAGCACTTGGTCCTCCTGGCAAACACTCAACTAAACAATACAGGTGGAGAATGGGTGAACAGGTTGTGAACAGGTAAGTCCTTTCATCTGCAAGTAACAGGGAAGACAGACTGGAGCTCACAAGTGGCTGGAGGAGTTCACAGTCGTCTGGTAAACTGAGCTCCGGAGAAAATGTTTTCTAGAACTATGAACTAATAACTGGAGGAAAGACCAAGAAACTGGGTTAAACAAAGAAGAGCACTAATACAAACAGGTAACAAAGGAGGCCTGACAATCACAATGTTGGCACGATATGGCAGAGAACGGTGGCTCAGCCCAGCCTTAAAATATGCAACACTTGACTGCTTCAATCAGGACAGATGCAAAAAGGACAGCTCAAGCAGGTTGACTGCAAACTGAAATTTGTGTTTTAATTTGATCATGTGACAGTGATAATGGACAGATAACACATTCTGCTATTTACTGTAACCTTAATTGTGGTGTTCACTGTATGCACATATTACTAACAAGCTCTGAAAATGCGCAGTATAACCACATGCTTACAATGCTTCTCATTACTCCAATTGTACGCATGTTATTGGGCCAGTGAATGTGCGTGTGTGTGTGTGTGTGTGTGTGTGTGTGTGTGTGTGTGCGCGCGCGCACATGACTGCATTCATGTGACTGTCCTTCACAGTCAGTGGTCAGGCTTCAGTAACTAGGAGGTAATCACAAATGACATGTATTGATCAGCCTAGAAAACAGCCCAAAGCAATAGCTTTAGAAAGACAAAGTTATGTCATTAGTGGAAAGAGACACCCAGTGATAGATTCACCATGTACTAATAGCAATGATATGTCTGGGCATCTAGGATTTTTATTTTATTTTATTTTTTTTGCAATAATACACTGAGAGCGCATTGTCAATGTCATGATGCACGTAATGCTGAAATAATGATTAATACTTGTATGGGTTAAAACTTAGGGTTTTTATATATGTAATAGGAAATGTTTTTATTAAAAATTGTAATATTGTACATTGTAAATATTGTAATATGTAAGCACTTCATAGAAGACTCTTAATACAAATGGGTACAATTTCATAACATTGCAACCAAAAGTAGCTCATATAAATGGTTTATAAAGCTGGTCAACAAAATGTTTATTTGCCACTGATATCTGTTGTCCCACCTGTAGAGGGTAGATGACTTACAATAATACAGTGTAAATAATTTGCAATCGGGAATTAATTGCAAAACAAATTTGGGATCTATTACAGAGGAAATGAGGAAGAGATTCATTCATAAGTTCCTACCGATCATAGCACAGAAAAAGCATTGAAATTCAGACAATGGACTCTTCTGCTAGATCTCAGTACAGAATTTGATACTGCATTTTACAAGATCTTACTGCAGAGACAAGTGTCTTGGCTGGTAGGGCTGCAGGTCTGATCCTGGAAGTTAAGCAAGGTTAACACTGATTAATACTTGGATGGGAGACAACCTGGGAATACCAACTGCTGTAAAGATTGGTAGTATGTTGGAGCAACAGTTGGTACAGTTAGCACTGTCACCTCACAGCTGGAATGTAGGGTTTTTATGGTCTTGTTCCTTTTTGGGTACACATTGAGAACTCACACTTACAGTCCAAACACATGCATGTTTGCTTAATGGGTGATTGTACACTGGCTATGTAATGAATGGTTAATTATGGCTTTTAGCCTGAAGAGCCTTGAATGGTGCGCAAGACTAGCAGCCATCTGTCATTGATGGCCTGATTCTACTGGGAATTTTTCCTTCCTACTGTTGCAAAGTGCTCATAGGGGTTCATCTGACAGTTCCTCTCTAACGTTTTGCCAACAGCACCTTGAGTCCTGTGTGACCAAGCCCATTACATCTTAAAGACCTCATAGTACCATAGCATCCCAACAGAGCACTTCTCTGTAAGAGTGCAAGATTTTTGTGATTCTTAGACGTTCCAAAAGGACAGTGGAAGCGGAACTTACAGCTACCAGGCTCCTTCCCAGTGGAACCAGCTTCAAGTTTGGGTTTGGGAGGCAGACATGTTCTCTATATAAACTTTAAACTTTCAATTTGAATAAAACGTTGATGGAAAAAAAAAATTGCATCAAAGACCACATAGGGAATTGCTACCTGGTGCTTTTTCTCATGCTTCAGTATTCATATTTTCAAAATAATCTTATGTCATCTTGTGTCTGTTTCAGGATGGATCACCATGACTGGCAACAGGGAAGAAGTAGGGGTCATAGGCACTATGATGATGATGATGGTGAGTAAAACAAACACTTATTGAAAAAAAGTTTTGCGATTAGAAAGAAAACTAAGGAAGTGCCCTGAATTTTTTTTAAAACTCTGAGGTCTAAGTCATCTTCGGTGATGATCCCAACCCTTGCCCTGAACCCTAAACCTATGTTTTGGAGAAACACAAAAGGTACATGCTTGCTCACCCTCTTCCTGCCACTATCCCCTGTTTGTTCTATTACTCCAGTTGCTGCTAAAAGTTTCTCCAGTGTCTTCAGAAATTTGTCAAGGATAGATGACATCCTTTTCTTCTACAATTACGTTGAGCATTTTATTACTTTCTAACACATTTTGCTCTATTATCCTTGACAGCATAGCTCCACTTGAGTTAATAACCCAGAAAACTAATTTAGGTGGTACTCCCTGGCTGAATACATGCGCCTGTGGACTGTGCTTCTAGGAGGGCAGAGCAAAAATTGATAACAGATAAATTTCACACATGATATCTGATTTTTAAAATCTGTTAGATGCTCCATAATGCTGAAACCAGTCAGAAGTTTTTAGAATACGTTCCAATTTTCACAGCACCCCTCAAGCTCTCACTGCATTGATCAGATCCAAATGAAATGTTTCCCTCTCTCCATCTCAGAGGCCCAGCCATTCTACATTGGTGTTCCAGTTTCCCACCGGCGGAAAAGGCGCAGACATCACTCCTGTGCCAGCGATGCCAACCGTGATTCACGACACACACACTATGATCACCATACACAGCGAGAACACTCACATCGAGGATATTATAACAGAGACGAGCGCTATAATGATGAAGAGGATGGCGAAGAGTGTCATGAGCATGCTGATCCTACAGGTTAGAAATCAAAAGTTTTTCATAAAGTATCCATAAGTGTTAAATAAAAGTGATCCTTTTTTCTTGTGAATTTTTAAGATTGACATACTTAATTTACTCTGTCATCCAGTATTATATAATAATAATTATAATTATTGTATAACTAAAAATAACAGTAATTAAACTGAAACATATAACCACTATGCACAAAAGATCAAAAAACAAGTTCATGCCAAAGTGTCACTGGGCAAGATACTGAACCCTGAGTTGCTCCAATGCATTCATCAGAGTGTGAATGTGTGTGAGTGTTGGACAGAAATCACTTTGAAATAGAAAAAAGTGAGTGGGTGAAAGAGTCTTGTGTTTCACAGTCAGTTCATCATATACATTCATATATACAGTGGGTAAAACTGAACATGTCACCAATGTGTTACTGACTTAAGATTTTCACCAGATGTCAGTAACAACCCATCCAGTACACACATGCAAAGAACTCAAACCATAGATGTACATAAATTTCCTGCATGTGCCATTTACAGCTGTTCCCTGCACTGTGTAGCTGTGTTATTTGTCATTATTACTCATAAGTTATTATGACTAAATATGATAAATGACACATGGAAAAAGTATTAAATGCACATAGAAATGGAGATGCAAAAAGGCTTGAAAAGTCATTACGCCAGCTGAACTCTATCAGTAATTAGAAAGCAATCCTGCTACTTAGTGAATATTAATATCAGCTGGTTCTGTCCCAACTGATTTAAGCAAGATTTCCTCACCCTAGGAAAAGGCAGAGGAGTAAAAAGAATTATTAGAAGAGTTGTCCAAGAGCCAAGGACCACTTGTGGAGAGCTACAAAAAGACCTGGAATCAGCAGGTACAATTGTTTCAAAGAAAACAATAAGCAATGCATTCAACTGCCATGGTCTGTATGCATGCTCACCATGTAAGACTCTATTCCTGAAGAAAAACTATACTGAAGCATTTAGACAAGCTTGTGAAATACTAGGAAAATTGAACTCTTTGGATGCCAAAATACACACCATGTTTGAAGGTCAAAAGGCACTGAACATCACCCCAGAAACATGATAGTTTTGTCTGGTGAAGTCTGGAGGTTGGAAAATCATGGTAGGTATAGGGGATAACATCTCTTTCATTCGGTAAGTTTTCCCTAAGTGTTTGTTAACCACTGCGTTTCTTGGATGGTACAACATCATTTGCACAAATGTAATGAGATTGATTGTTTTTCAGCCTATCAAGCTGGATGGATATGCTGACATACTGTAAAGGCTGAAATTCATTAGCTGTGAGCTGATACTGGACGACTAACATTAGTAATCATTGCACTTGGCATTATTACATTCATTAACCTGCAGTTTGTGATGTCTTTTCAACCAGTTGAATAAGTTAGTGTAGACAACTCTTCAGCATGCATATGATTTATTTTTGGTTAATATTAATTATGCTAAATCTGAAGTATTTTGAAGTATGGTGATCTGCTTTGAGGGGCAGGCTCTTCACCTTCTGCTATGCCAGACATTGATTTGTTACTAATTCAGACCAGCGATAAAAAGATCAACAGGTAATGAAATCACCACCTCTTGATCAATCAGTTCTCCAGAAAATAGACCCATCTTTCTTTACTACAAGAACTATGGGGCTACACCAGGCACTGTGTGACTCTTACTCCCATGTTCACCATTTCTGCTAATTCCTTCTGAACAATTTTTCTTTTGTGTTTAGTTTACGCCAGGATGTGTTACAAAATGGTGCTCTCTGAGATTGGTACAATCAGGCAGGGGGAGAACACATCTGCAAAACGCTGCAGCAACATCCACTCTCTGGGCCTGTGTGAGATTGCCATCACAATGGAGGGAGGCAAGAATGGTGGAATTTGGTCTGTGGATGGTAGACGCTGGTTTAAACAGATTTATTGCAGAGTAATTCACACAGTTCTTTTAGTGTGTGGGACATGAATAATGTGCCCTGGTCAGTCAGTATCTCTTTCAAGATGCCGACTGGGGAGATTTCCTGAAACAGTACCTGTGCCACACTCTTTACAGAAATGGTGTGCAGTGGCACTGTTTCGGAATAGCCTTCACAATATTGTTGTGATTTGGTGCTACATAAATAAAATTGAATTGAATTGATATTACATTGCATAATCCACCAGAAAGAAGACTAAGATATATCCCCATGCACCTCGGTTAAATGACATATGAGGGCCAAGTTGATGCTCTCAAACAGAACCTCAATTAACAGTCAAGCACAAAGACTCTTTTAGAATTGCTGGCACACATCCCAAATGCCTGGCCAATAAAATTGGACCATTATTTGCTCCAAAGTTTTGTCATAACCCATATGACCTCTTATCCCATATTCATAGAACAATGTCAGTGTACTTTTGATCAGTTTTTATCACTTAGTCAAATGATAACTATAGTAGTGTCATCACCAAACTACTGTTGTAGGAAATCTCCTGTGGAGTAGATTGCTGGAGCTGACAGAGCCTCCCGAGAAGGCCCTTCTGTCTCCACCTCCTCAGAGCTGGAACTGGGCGGCTTCCAGCCCATGTTGTGGCTCCCACCACCTCCCTTAGCTGTGCTGAAAGGTGATCCTTGGGCAGGGTCACAACAGCATCCAAGCTGCCAGGTCAGTGGCAGTGGACCCACTCTGCAGTATCTGCAAGGAGCCCCGCTCGCTGATTCGGTGGTGTGAGGCCTAATTGGTCCACTACCAGCCAGCGGTCATCCTCGAACCTTCTCTAAGTTGAGAGTCACCGCCTGGGCAGCGGGAGTAGTCTCAGCCTTCACTCTTCCTCAGGCCAAGTGCGTGCCTCTGCTGTGGCCTGAAAGAAATCTGAGAAAGCCTAAAGATCATCTCTTTCCCCCATCGGCTCTGGTGGTGTCAGCGAGGAACAAGCAGAGCAGCCAGACTCTCCAACTCCTTTATCTGGCTTTTTGACTGGTCTTGTAGCTGTTGTAATTGCCAATGATGCACTGCCGCCTGCTCCCAATGCATGGCC
>VUQG01013855.1:13441-25306 GCA_015106755.1 Etia nguti | reverse complement strand
CGAGAAACCTAGGCTCGGGAGAGCCCGAGTGTCCTGGAGGGACCCCAAAAAGTTGATTCTGTTCATCTGGACGTAGCGTTTTCAGTGGGAGAAACGTTTCGTCACTCATCCAAGTGACTTCTTCAGTCTCAGCTGACTGCAGGTTTCCCCAATCTTATAAACAGTATATTTGCATAATGACTGAAACTAGCTCCACTGAAGGAACAATGGGCTGGGAGGTCAGTTCCTTGATCATTAATATGCAAATTCTCATGACCATTGATCAACAACCACTGATCAAAGCTCATTGATCAAAGACCACTGATCAATGGCCATGAGTACCATTCACAAAGAGTTGGGGAATGGCTGCAATCACAGCATTGTAAGATGGCGAAAGATGTACCCTTAGGCCCCCTCCTCGATTCAGAGATGGTCTTTCCCTTTTCACGTAAATGGCCTCCTTGACTCCCCGCTTAGGTAGCGGTTGTCCTTCTCTCCTGGATCGGCTGGAGTTTTCTTTAGGCGCCTTCCCAGCTTTGACAAATGTCCAGGTGGGATAACCGCATTTACTCAGGGCCTGCTTGATGTGAAACGTTTCTCCCACTGAAAACGCTACGTCCAGATGAACAAAATCAATTTTTGGGGACATTTAAAAGTGTTCATCTTTTGCTTTTACATACATCTTGATAGAAATGGAATGAAATAGAAGCAGCTTTTAACTTACGTCAGAAACCCCCTTTTTAAAGCCTCTCTCGCCGGGTGATTTTCTAAAAGCACCGATTGGAGCTGGGGCGGAGGGCAGGAGTAGCTGTCAATCGTTACCGGTCTTTACAGGGCTTCAATAAGTAAACTAAAACACACCAAACATTCTGAAAGGGACACATAAACCCGTTAGACTTTTTTCTTTTTTTAACCCCCCTCATAAATAAATAAATAGCTTTAATAAGATATAAAAATGGGAGAATCTGGAATGAGACTAAACTAATCAGGTCTCTCAGTAGCAACAAATGTCAATGAAAAGTTTTGGTATATGGTAACAGGACAGCAGAAATACAGAAAAAGAGCTTTGAGCGTTTTGGTTTTACAAAAATCTCAAGTGGGCTCTCTTTATTTCTATGCATCATTTTTTATATTGTTGCCAACTCTGTGGTAATTTTTTTTTTTTTTTTTTTAATTTTTTTTTTTTTTTTTTTTTAAAGCTGCTCTTTATACATAGAAGCAGCAGAGGCACACAGTGTGATCAGAAAAGAGTGGCTCTGTTTTTGGGGTGGGGGGCACGCCTGGGTTAATACAGTACAGACTGCAGATGCTTTGAAACTTAGTAGGAGATGAAAGAGAGAGCGCGTATTGATGACTGAGGGACAGCAGGAATGTGAGGGGAAAGTCATGACCACAGTTAAACAAGTAAACATTGATATGTCATGACTGTCTGGGAGAAAAAGAAACCCTTAAACTGCCACACTGCACATGTGAGTTGATGCAGGGCACAAAAGAAAGAGACCGTTAGATTTATATACTCTATATTCAAGAAAATATACTGTCCTTACCTGCCAGTACAATTATTAGCCTTTAGGTAAATCCTACCTTTATATACATCCACAGTGACCCCAAAACTGTGAGAGAAGTCCCACACGGAGCCGTGCGAGAACACTTCTCGTCATTCATCAGCTTCATATATACTCACACAAGGTCTCCCTGACAAGGCCACATGTCCGTGTTACTGTGCGCATTAATGCAGCTCTTATAAATGCTCTGCTGTCACCATGACGACAGAGGCATTATTAAAAGCTTGTCTCATTATTTAAGAGCCAGCATGTAAAGTAAATAAAGGGTAGCAGATTTAAATTAAAATTTTAACAAATGTGTTCAGGAAAGGCAGAGTTTTGGTCCTGTTAGCAACTGATGCATAATACTGACATAATCTAAAGAAATGTAAACCGTATGTTAGTGATTTTCTTTTCTGCCCAGTAATATGGGAGAGGTCTTCTGAATATTAGCACTCCATTATGAAATAATATGGGATGCGAGCCTCTTTAGCGTAAGTGTGTTTTACTGAAGAATCTGAAGTGACAGCCTAGTTTTAAACTCAGGAAGGAGGTAGTGCAAAAATAAATCTCACAATCACTTCGCATGGCTAAGGGGACCTGACAAACTACTTCCATCATTCTGCATGACCCCCTGTCGTGCAATGCAGCGGTCGTGCTAGATCTACAGTGGCTGCTGGCGTGTGCATGTGTGGTTGCATAACAAATCCAGAGGGGAATGATTCCTAACGTGATCCTCAAGTGCCATATTTCAATCTACTGTGCTTTGAAAAGAATGTATGCAACATAATTTGGGCTGTCTCAGTTAGCAGTGATCACAAGTGAGTGAACCATCAGACATTCAGCTCCGACTGCCTGACATCCGTCTCCTTCTGGATTACTCCATACACACATGCACACAAACAGATTTATGTCCACATGGTGACATCTTTTATAGCATGCTGTGGCTTGCTATAGCATGCTTAAAATAGCATAGTGGGGAAGTGGGAAGAGACTGACACAAGCTATAGAAAATAAACGAATATAGTGACAGGGTTGGAAGGGGGTGGGGTTGGTGCATCACATTTTCTTCCACACAATCCAGTGCTGCTTCTGTCCTCCACTCCCCCATCATGTTAACTTAGTGTACCATCCCTTGCTCCCCAAAATTCAACCACTTTAAGTTTTCTCCAGCCTGCTGGTTATACCCGACTCTCTCCCAGTGCTGCGCTGCCCTCCCCTCCCTTTGCCCCATCCCCGTGTCCCATTCTGTTCCTGCAGGCTCCCTGTAGCCGCCCCCAATGGTAGCCTGAGAACGTTGGGCTGATGGGGAAGTTCTTGAAGATTGGGTGTCTGCGGATGAAGTCCATTCCAAACGGCAGGTCGTAGGATCTCATCCCTTCCAGTTCTGCTGCACTGAGACCAGAGCCGCGCTTCAGCTTCCTAATACCTCGTTCTTCAGGAGAACCTGAGGATAGAGAGAGAGATAAATAATGAGCGCCTTAAAGTTCACAATTAAAAAGTCCAGGCTAACAAGGAAAATGGTCCACAAGTCTTCTGCTGCTGCGACTTTTGGATGTTTCTGAAGACTGAAAGAAATTCATAAGATGCGCCTCCGCCTAGTCATCTTCAGTTGATTTTCCAGGTGGCAGCACGTTACGTCCAGACGACCCTCTCACAGCCATGTCTTCTTCCAACTTTCCACCTCTCCCAGCAGGAACTCGAGGATCAGACATACGACCACCCCCACATGTAGTGCCTTTGTACGATACCTGTACCTGCTTGGCAGTCACAGCCACATGTTATGATCGTCTTCCTTAAAAACTTTTAGCACACTCCAACAAACTACCATCACTTTCTCATGTAGCAATGACTTAAAACACTATTAAAGGTGAACAGATTCATTCTTGTTCAGACTAGTGAAATTAAAAAACCTTACCAGGGATGGTATTGTCCAAAATGAAAGCGACAGATCCTCCGACGAACATCGCAGTAGTGAGGAGCACGTTTAGCACTTGGTCAATTTCAACAATGCCTGAGAAAGACAGAGAAGTCGTGAATGTAGTACAATTTGTTTTTAAAAGTTCCAGCCCTGACACAAAGTTAAACTGATCTAATCTCTGGACTGGAGAAGTCACGGAACTTCTGATTGACAAACAACTACTTCCTGTCCCACAGCACTCTCCTACTGTTACTGGTGCTCCTTGTAAAAATGAAAATGAGTGATTGAAAGTTTGCACTCACCGGTGACCAGTGGGTTCTGTTTGAGGTAGCTCGGCAGCATCAGGCCGAAGAAGATAGAGAAGCCCAAGACAAAGAGGTTCCTGGAGGAGTTGAGGTCGACAAACTGCAGGTTGGACAGTCCCACTGCTGTAATCATACCAAACAGGGTGCAGAACAGCGCTCCCAGGACTGGGTCAGGCAGAGAGGCGAAGAGGGCACTGAATTTACCCACGAGCCCCAGCAGCAGCATCATGGCAGCTCCATACTGGATCACACGCCTGCTGCCCACCTGGAGAACCAATTAAGACTTTTAAAACACCTTTTTAAATAAAGAGCAGGTAACATGAATACAGAAAAAAGTAAATAAAGAATAAAATAAACAAAAAAGCAATAGTGTGTTACCTTTGTGATTCCCAGGACGCCTATATTTGGACTAGAGGAAGTAGAGCCATTTCCTGTCCCGAAAAGACCGTCCAGCACACAGGAAATGCCTTCTATAAATATTCCCCTGCAGAGACAAAAAACCATCATAATTATAGTTCGGACCAGACAGTAAACTGCCTGTGCTGTTTGTGATGAACCACTGAAGAAGGAGAGCGAATAAGGAGGTGGAAAAACAAAGGTTACCGGTTGATGGCGTGGATGGGAGGCGGAGGAGCACACGACAGCCGAGCGCAGGCGTAGTAATCTCCAATTGACTCGATGATGCTGGCCACTACGGCGCTCATCATGCCGATCACACCGGCAGCAGTCACCGTGGGAACGCCCCACTGGACTGTAGTGGTAAAAGATGCTGGTATTTTTATCCATCATCATGCTTAATGCGAACTTTAAACTTTCATATTATGTTTCTATAGTCATTCCACTGCATATACACAATTTGTAGACCCCCCCTCCTCCTCATTAACACACTCACAGGGGTAGGGGATTTTGAACCATGGTGCTACTGAGAGGATCCCTTGACGTGCGTCTGTACGGGCGTAGAAACCGTATTTGTCCTTCTCCGGTGGGAAAACGTCGGTCACAGTGAAAATGAAACATAACAGCCATGACACGAGAATGGCCATTATGATCTGCATGAAAGAGAAAAGAAAAAGCTTAGACTTTTACATAACATCAAAAAACAACACCCTTTACCATTTTTTGCATACGTTTTTGTTACTTCTCTCCAGCTATGTGAAAGAAATATTGACCTTGTATGCATTAGTGTATGCATTAGTTTATTGAATTAAATTTGCCTAGGTTATTCTTAGACCTCTGTATCATAGAAGCTACTAAACTAATACATCAGGAGGTGAGTGTTTGGATCTTCTTTGGAAACAGCTTTGTTCACATTTAGAAAGTTAAAAGTACACATTTTTGTTACATTTCAGCTTAAATTGCAACAACAGAGGTGAGGGAGGGTAGCAGTGGGATCAGTTATAAATGTGTCTCATAACTATACTCAGATACACAAGATAGAGATGCTGTCTGACTTCACATTTGCACTAAACCATTCTACACATTTGGACTATGAAGAAAAAAAAAAATTCATTTAATGATTAGTTTAAAAGCATTGCAGCGTAAGACCTGAGGCCAATAAAAAGGCACAAAAGTAATTTGAGATCCTTTCATGAAAAAGGTATAAATTAAATTAAGAGCAAATAAAGAATTTAATGGTGTTTTTAATCACTTCACCAGCAGGGGGAAGAAAGACTGATTTACACAGTGCTCAGACACCACCTGGGGAGAAGGACATTTGCTCTGCTGAATAATTTGTGACTTATAAGAGAGAAAAATATTAACACTGGAAAAGAAAGCAAAAAGTCCAGACACTGTTTGTATACAGGCACTTACAGGAAACATTTTGAAGACCTGGAGCCTATAGGATGTCCAGCCTTTCTTGGCTTTGTAGATGGGCAGAGGAAAGTGAACATTTCTGGCATATTGAGAGAAGAGCAGCACCAAGAAGATAGTCCTGCAGACAGAAACAAACCTCCTCAGTTTAGGGGTGATATGTTATACCGCATATTCTCTGTGTGACAACCAATTCTGCAAACATATTCCTTTAAGTCCTGCCTATGTCTGACAGGGACTCCAGAGGCTTAAGAGCCAATCAATTATCCTAACGGCCCAAGAAATTAGTTGCAATTACAGGCACATAACCTCAATCCCTGTGGGGCGAGAGAAGAGGCCCTCGAGCTACAGCGTAAACAGCTATGACACAGCAGAAGCTGATGTCACACCACCTGAACATCACATTATGAAGTGCATCATCCTTCATGAGTCAGCCCTCTGTAGCTTCACAGCCCACGTGATCAAGAGTAAGGTACTTTCTAGATTAAGATATAGTGTGGTCATCTCAGCCACTAAAGTCTGGCTTTAACTAGAGAAGCCCCACCCGCCTGCTGTTTCAACCCTCTGTCTGTGAGGGGCAGCCAATCAGAAGAAAGCTGTCTTAAAGGGAGAGACACTAGGACAGAGGATGAACTGAAGGGCTGAACCAAAGTTGAGTATGAGATAAATAAGGATAATTTTTTTAGACTGTAAATCATGCAAAGCTACTCTAGCAGAGTATAAGAATATAATTTATATGGAACTGGAAATCACCACAATGTTACATCACAGCTGTCATAAAAAAAAAAAAATAGAAAAAACCCCCAAACAAAACTAAATGTACCTCTAAATGTATCATGACAAAAACATTTAAAAGGCAAACTATGTTGTTTCCACAACTGAAAACAAAGAAATTCAATTTAAAAAAAAACTGCTAAGTCAAAATTTTGAATCATCTCAACTCAGACATAACTTGAAATTTTGAGATACTAACCCGAAATTTTGACTTACCAATGGCATTTTTCTATGGGACAAAATGCAGACTCTAGATAGTGTCTTTTATTGTTATTGAGGACACATTGGGTGTCCTCAATAACAGTGTGTCCGTACTTACAGCATAGCAATGCCCCAGTGTTTTCCAGCCCTCTCCCCTGCAGCCTGAAAACCAGACAAGCCGATAAGGGCCACGGTGGGGGTGATGGTCAGAGGTCCGATGTATTTCAGGAGCATCCCAGGGAGACCCAGCATGCCGATGCACACCTCAACCATGGATGACACAATGATGGCACCTTGGATCTGTCAAAACAAAGGTGTAAAATAGCAGGGTCGGTTTAAATTTTTATCATTATTAATTAACAACACAAGAGCAAGAAGTTGAGGAGCAGGTTCAAAGTAATGCAAGAGGATGTTTACTTCTGATTTAAATGACATGCTTTATTTTTCATAAATATATTTCTGCTTCTGCTAATAGAAACAGCTATATAAAAAGAAAATGTACACACACACACACACACACGATATTAGGACAATTAAGATTCATGCAAAATTAACATTTGCATAAATCAAAACACAAAGTACAATTTCATACGTGAGGCTATTGTGAGACTGCTCACTGTCAGTTTGCTTAGCATCAATTAACCAGGTCTGTTTACACTGTACTTACACATATCAGTGCTTAACCATTACATAAAACCCCTCAAATTTATGAATCAAAAGCAAACACTTTGTGATTGTATAGCACAAGGTAACAGAATCGGCAGCACTGACAGCAAAAATCCTGTTTGCCTGGTCTTTCTGTTCTCCTTTGTCACATATTATCAAACGCCTGTTCCTTCATTCAACAATCTGATTCAGTCTGATCGAGTTTCGCCTCATTCACATGTCACATAACAAACAATTACTCAACTGGCTTACGCAAATGCAAAAGGTTAACACAAATTAAGAGCATGTGTCACACAAACCCAAACCCTGCAGACATATAGAAAACAGTAATGTCTCTATTTTAGCAGCATATATACAATGTTCAACTTTTCAAACATTAGCTTAACAGACACACTTTTCAAATTTAGTTGTCCAAAAATGTGTTATTCAAGCGCAGCTCAACAACATTTAGAAAAACCTACAGTAAAGTCAGTCACCCCTTCCCACAAAGATGTGGTTTGGAAGGATATTTGGGAGTCATCCAACAGTGTGAGTGAGAGTGTGTGTGCGAGCATGTGTTTCTTTGCCTTACCTCTCGTATCCTGGGCTGCCAGATGTGCTCTGTGTGGAGGAGCTCTGTGCCGTTTAATGCTGGAATATCTGCTTGTGGAAAAAGACGAGGAGATGAGAGATCAGAAACCAATGAATCACAGATCATCTCAAAGCTTTTTCCACTGAAAGCCAGACAGACCGTTCAGATATAATATATTGTAAAGTAAAGATGGGTGACACTCTTCTCTTCACCTGTGTTGTTGCACTTCCATTTGTCCAGTGACAGGATGGCTCTGGCTGGTGCGAGGAAGGCAAAAGCACTTGCCTGAAACAAAGGAAGCCTGAAAAACATGAAAATCTCTCTTTAGATATTGAGAATTTTTAGTTAAACACTTAAGCCAACTAAGCCATCTGTTTAAGAAATAAGAGAATCATTTCTGGTTAGTTTTGATGTACTGAAAACAAACATGACATTTTTAAAAATTTATTTATTGACAGTTCACAATTTAAAAACAGGGTTATTCAGCCTCAATTCATAATATACTTGGAGCCAAATCTGCTTGTATAGGGTGAGATATCCCATCTACATGAGGTGCTGTGAAACACTTTCACTAGTTGCACAAAATGTTTTGACAAAGGTCAAAAACAGACTTGAAAATTCAGTGTCACTTGAGCTGAATTTCATCAAAGCTGGATAAATAGTTTAGGAAGTGTGACTGTTTAAAAATTAGTCACATTTGGGACATTTTTGCCAAAATTCAGGGGGTCACAAGGTATTTTAGTCATATCTGGCTTCAATTAAGAACTTCTGATCTGTAGCCCTAGCAGCACAATCATTAAAAACTAGACTAGACCAAGCATCATTTTTAGTTTCAGTGAGCCAAAATTAGACAAGTGTTCACAAGTACTCCCACATGCTGCTCTACCTAACCTTGATTTCTATTTTTTAAAAACATCACTGACAGTGTTGCATGAGAATACACCTGGACTGCTGCTGGCTAATCTAAGGACAGTTAAAATGAGGAGAGGGTAGTGGGAAGGAAAAAGGAAACGTTTCTTAAGAGGAAGTGAGAATTTAGAAGAGCTAATTATGAATTGGCAGCACATCTGTTTGTTTCGACTAAAAGTCAGTGTTTTATCTACAGCTGCTTATCGTCAGTGCAAATATACAAATCAATGAAAGAGAAACTCCAGAAAATTAAATGTGAGCTTCAAGATTGATGGTTGGCTCCATAAAAAATATTTTTTAACTCCACTTTATCCCCGTGTTTTTACATTTTTCATGTTTATTATTATTGTTATTGCTGTAATGTTTTCTTTGCTTTTCATTTTTAAAATCAGTTTCTTCATGTAGGTTTTTGTGTTTCAATGTGTAACTGTAAAACAAATCACTAAACATTTCTGTGTATACAAGTCTCATGTTTGCAGGTAGCAGCTGTGCACACAAGCAGGACACTTTGGGTAAAAAGAGACACACTTTCACCTTTCCTGGAAAAGCATTTTGCCCTTTTTGATCGACCTTACTTGGCACGATGACTCAGAAACCGTCACTGCATATCACCCCCACCCACTTTCCACCTCTTTACAGCTCTGCACATGTTCTTTTGCGTCATTCCTCAGTACACATCTCCAAACCTTTTCTTTTTTTCCCCCTCTCGTCCTGCATTCAGTCTGTCACTGTGGATACAATTGAGCTAGTCACTCGATAGCTGAAGAAATCAGAGCAGGGATGAAGATGTCTGTAACCAGGCTTGTTTAACAGGTTTGAACGTGCAGTTAGAGAAATAATCAGGTGAAGAAATATTTAAATGTTGAGCACCAACACGATAGCTAGTGAGCAGAGAGAGGCCCAGAGGACTGATGGGCTGGGAAGGTTACTTTAAAACAGCCTTTGGCAAAACTGTTTATATAGATATTCTAGGCTGATTATTTATACATAACAGTTTTTGTCTGATGGGTTTTCCCATGCTGATCTGCCTCTTTCTTAATCATCGTTAGGGAGTTATCTGGTACATTATAAACACCCCAGATGTGATGCGGTATGACTCCTACAGATACACTGTTGCAGTCTTTCCCTCCCCCCCCGCTTTCATCCTCTCCCTCCCTTAGTGGTTTCCATTCAGTGGCATTTCTCTGGAGAAACTAATCCACTGAGAGATGGACAGATAAGCACCGTCTGACATCAGGGCAGCACTGCCTGAGAGAGGGGAAGCTGCTGGTATGGCAACAATGACGGGCTGAAGAAGAAGAAGAAGAAGAAGAAGAAGAAGAGACCAGACTGTATTTCAGCCTTTTTTCCCCCTTTATGCATTCTACTTGAATCTCCCCATCTTTTCTATGAAAAAGCAAAAACTGAGATGTTTTTGAGCACTCTGCTACACAATCAGTAAATATATACACTCTACATATGTAATGATCCTTTTTTGGCATTTATAGCATCATGTAGTACTGGAGATAAAAAGTTCAGATTTTAATAAAACTCATCAGTTCCCCGCAAATTCATTTTTATTTTGCAAGTACAGAATTTACTTTTTAAACTATAACAACTAACCAGCAACTGAAAAAACAAAAACAAAAATCTGTCCGTTTCTGCTGATATTGACCTCATCTCAGCCTAATGCTGAGACATCACATTTGTGGCTGATAGTCTAACAATCTTTCAGTGTCTGCACCAACTATGTCTTCAGACGTTTGAGACCACTAACCCTTGCAGATCTGTCAGTTTTGTAGTCTCCAGATCTGTTCCAGCACAGAAACAGAAACATCTGAACTGCAATGAGGACTAAACTCAAATGTTAAAATGCAAGTTGTAAAAAGCATCTGAAATAGTTTGCCTCATTGTCCAACAGGGGGCAGCTTCTTCCCTTTCAGCTTGACCCATTATGTCCATATGACCTGTCTGTACAATAAGTTGTGGGGGGGAAAAAAAAAAAAGAGAATGGGCTACTAAAATTACCAATAAACATAAGGCTGTTTGCTCAGCTTGAACAAATCAGTGACAATTCAGGACTCACTTTCTGAAAATATGACAGCCCCAATTAAATTTTCATGTATTACAGTTTATAGTGGAGGAACTGGCCAAATTTATCAGCTGTAGTTGCTATTAATTCATTAGTTGTCAAAAGGGTTTTATCACAGGGTTTAATTTACTTGGGGAGTTGTGCTTTTGTCCATTGACTCCATCCCTAAAGACTCTTTATGAAAGTAAAGACCCAGAAGAGGAGGACAATAAAAAAAACATGGATAAAAACTCATCAGAACTGAAAACAGTCAGCATGACTTTCTGCCTAGCCAATACATGGTCGATTCCTGACATACAATCATGGACCAATTTATTATTAGGAAACACCTTCCCAGTTCTAGACCTGCTAAAAATTTCTAAAAGCCTTCTAGAAACATTTCTCAGATTTTAGTTCACGAGGACATGATAGCATCTTGCAGAGGACACAGATTTGCAGTCAGCACCTTAATGAAAGTGTCTTGTTTGATCACATCCCAGAAGTGGACTGAGATCTGGTGACTCCGGAGGCTATTTCAGTCAAGTAGACTCACTGTTGTCTTGAAACAAACAGCCTGAGATCATACGAGCTTCATGACAAGGTGCATTAGCCTGACGAAAGCAGCCATTAGAAGATGGTTATTGTGGACAGGATAACAACAGAGTCAACAACAACACTGAGGTAAGCTGTGGTGCTTAAATGATCTTCAGCTGGACTTGAGAGGCTCAAAGTAAGCTATAAAAAGTGTCAAAACACCATCGCATCACCAGCAGCAGCATAAATTGTTGACAGCTCATAGGTGAGATCCATGTTTTCATGTTTACGCCAGAGCATGAGCTTATGCGAGTGTTGCAGCAGAAATTGTCCATCTGAGCCCATCAAACCTTTCTGGAAATTTGTTTGGCGTGTGTGCATGTGCGCGTGTGTGCATAAAACCCGAGTAAATGAACAGTTTCTGAAATACCCAAACTGGCACCGAAGTCACGCAGCTGGTTTAAATGTCATCAGTTCCTCATTGTGTTTGGATGACTAACTGCATCCTCAATGTGATCATCTGATTCGAGAATTTTTAGGTGAACATGCGTAATGTGATGACTGCATATCTTTTTTTTTTTTTTTTTTTTTTCCCCCGG
>VUQG01013850.1:1362-12134 GCA_015106755.1 Etia nguti | reverse complement strand
GTGGTTGGTGGGTTTTTTTTTTTTTTTTAATGGGCGTGATCGGGCTCTCTGCCTCCTTTAGAGCATCTCAGAGATTCCCAAACGATGCTTCACACAACCACAACACATCCACTCGTGCCCATCCGCTCTCTGTGTCGTATAAAATGGCCTGGTTAGTGTGGGTGTTTGAAGTGCATCATAAATGCGGTTTAAATTCCCTGCCTTCGTCCAGCCGCCGCGCCTCCGGGCTGCCTGCCTTGCGCCCTTGACATCGCCGCGGAGAGCTGCCGCCTCTGCTCCTCGCTGAGTTCACTCAGGTTGACCGGTGTCCCGTCTGAGACCCGGACAAAGCCCCCCTTCCCGTCAGGTGCCAGCCCCTCGGGTAGCCCAGACGGCGGCCCTTCGCCTCCTTCAAGGCTCGCTTCGTTCCCCATGATCGGCCCCTCCCGTCCCCCTGTTCTCGGATCAATGCGCGATCCTCTTCTCGGTTTTTATCTCCAGCGGGAGAAAGCGCTGCGAAGATGCTGCTCCTCGGTTTCTCGAAACATCTCAGATGATTTGTGACGGCGGTTACTTTACGTTCAGGTCCGGTGTTGCCCTCTGCTTCCTTTCTCGACGTTTTTCTGTCCCTCGCATCTCTGCAGCTGTAGCTACAGCACAGTTAACCACAGTTTTCCGTGAGAGGGGTCTCCGTTTTTACAACCGCTCACAGCCACAAAAGCTGGTTTCCGGTACAGTTTTACAAAATAAAACCAAAATTAAGAGGAAAGCGTTTTTTCTGAGCATTTAAAACGTAAACCGCGCACACAACGACGTATTTGGGCTAGTGAAGGTTAAAAATGGATTAGTAAGGATCGTAAATCAAAATGAAAGAAAAAAGAAACCATTTCATCCTTAAATATTTCATCTTCAATTATGACATTCGGATGCCTTTATAGTGAAGAGGAATTTGACTTCCGCTTTGTGATACTTGACGTCTTCACGCAGGTTTTCCACCAGCTTCTCAGCTCTGATGCCCACCGCGCATGTTCCTCCTCTGACAGGTGATCCGAAGACATCAGCGGGGGAAAATATGGATTTAAAGGAGACCCATTCGTCATAATGTATGGAACAGGCGGGTTCACTGACATTTTGAGTCGTATGTTCAGTTTCTCACAAGTTAAAGCAGGTAAAACAGATCAGACAGCTGAATGTATTTGGAGCTCCTTGGAAGTGCTTGTTGATGTTGCTGTGTAATGTCCACACTTGGACTAACCATTCAGTTATAGTGAAATTATATAGATAATAAGGAGGAATACAATAAGGAATAAGGAATACAATAAGGAGGAAAACAATCACGATGTATGTAACCAACACATATAAGACATTTGCAGTAGTCCACAGATGACTCCTAACATGAAGAGTAATTCATATTCCTTTTCAGTTGGCAGCTGTACATCTCTCTTTCTCAGTTTTTTTTTTTTAAATCTAAATACATTATGTTGTCAGATATGATAATGTGCATTTGAAGGCTGGCTGGGAAAATCAGGTTTCACTGACTGAAGCCAGATAAGTTGCAATGAATTCTTTATCTCCTCTCTCCTTGTGAAGATTTGATTGCTGTTGTTATCATGGAGACAGCACAGGATCAAATGAGTGTAATATAAAGGGAGGGTAATGAAAAGACAACGCAGAGGCAGCAGTATGTTGCATCTTTAAACCATAACACCACCACAGCAACACACACACACAGCAGTGCAAAGCTGTAAACAGAATTACGTTAACCTGCCCACATGTTGCAAAGTAAACCTACAGTGTGTTTACCTCTATTGTCTTGAGAACATGCACAGCAGGCCACCAGATTCGGCAAGTAGGATATTAAAATATGTCGTCTCCGCTGTACATCAAGGAGATATGTCACAATATGACAGCAAGTGCTCATTTGCTGTTTTGCATGTGGAGCTCTGAGGGGGGAAATGTGTCCTCACTTTACCCAGTTCAAAGCCCTTAGTACCTGGACTAGCTTGGTAAAGGGAAAAAGTGGGTAACTAGATAGTGTGGTAGAAACACCAAAGACCAGAGCTTCAGTGCTTGTGTCTATTTCTTCCTGTTATATTAATAAGAGAATGGTTAGGAATAAGAGCATGTGGCACTACAAATCATCATTTTACCACTGTTTACATGGCATGACAGCCCCTGCAAGTGGGATGATATTTGTTTGTCCTTCAGATATCTTTGTTTTTAGGCATCGAAAGCCATAAGCCTACACATGAGAGTGAAGTCTTTTGATTTTTTTGCTATAAATATGTAGGAACAGAAATAATTACATAAAAATTTTAGATAAAAATCTGCCATACAATTTATTCAGACAGAATCTTTAATTAAAGTTTGGTATAGATGACATTTTAGATCAGATGATCACTCTTGTGTCTAAGACCAAATTTGGGGCAAACAGCCAGTTTTTATTGACACCCAAGCTAACCGTCTGCTGGCTGTAGCTTCACATTTAAGTGAAGATGTGTGTTAAACACCTCATCTAATTCGCAGAAGAAGGAAAAAAAGGCAAAATGTCATATTCTTTGTTTCTAATATGTTAGAGTAGGGAAATGTTAACCATAATGGGTGTGGCTACAGCATTCAAATCCAGGCTTCACCCCATCACTCTCACTGTTTCCTGTAATGCTTTGCTTTTTCTCCCAGCCTTTAGTACCTCTTTCTGGCCTTTTTGCAAAAACATGCTTTCTTCACCCTAACCTCATCTCTTTGGGTTTCACAGATGTGGATATTTTTATAGTTGTCTCCCTCTTTCTGCTTTCTTCCTGCTTCCTCTCCTCCTCCTCATCCTCCTCCTCACATAAACGAATGTGTACGTGTAGGCAGAGGTGAGCTTCGGTGTCTGTCTTCAGTGATAAATGATGGTGGTGTAGCGATTGCTCGGTTCCTCCCCTTCTTTCCACTGACTGCCGAAGCATGCCCTGATTGTCTCTACGCTGTGAGGCGGAAGCAGTCCATACATGCGCCTTCATCTCTGTGTGTGTGTGTCTCACCCACATAGTCACATAAACACACTGACTGAAGTATTCAGTGATGCAAAGCAAAAGCATTCACCCAGACAGACGGACGGGCAGACAGTCACACACACAAACACAAACCAGCGTACAGGCGCAACATCAAACACAGGCCTAGGGACAAGCACTCTCCGAGGCATGTGCAAACCCAGCAATTTATACAGACACATACACACCTGCATACAGTGTACACATACACTTATTAGTACAGTGCTACCAGGGCCCTTTAGGCATGCTTCTGTTATAAAAAGCAAAACTGCACAGGAGTGAAATGAGTATTCAGATCATCTTGTTAGTTAAGAGAATGAATCGATACAAAACAAACTGAAAACGCTGCATTACAAGTAGAAATCCAACACTCCCGGGACCGTGAACAGTAATTTCAATACACCACTTCACTGGACATGTTCACACTTGTGAGGCAAACGTGTACTAAAGCACTGATTTAGTCTTTAATGAGACATATATTTGTTTAATTTTTCTATGTTTTATGGAGAACTTTAAATCAAAAATGCAACCAGAGCTTTGTGGACTAAAAATGTACAATACTTCCTTCTGTATTAGAGTAGGAGTTGCTTAAAGTGTAGCTTAAAAGTACAATAAAACTCAACTTTGGTAGTACTTTAGGTATTCTCCAACACTGAATCACGTGTTCTTCTGGACACTGCGAGAGGTATGTGTGTTCGTGCTATGTAGCCTCACAAGTGTAACTTGAGTCTGGTAACCAGATAACACACACTGGGCTGTGTTCATTAAATTTGAATAGTCAGTTGGGGTATGAAGCAAAGAAGCTAACAAATGCAATATATACATATATATGTATTTTGCTCTTGCACACCACTGCAAAACTCAAGTTTAAACTACAGTTTCCAAAGCACAAGAATAGGCTTACACTGTTAGAAAATTAACAAAATACACCCAAACTAGGCCTTGTAGACTGAGTCCTTTGTGAGTACAGTGCAACACCTGTTTTTCCCTTCTTGTATTCTTGTCTAAGATTTAAAAAAAAACTGCTGTAAATTTCCCAACTTCCTCCAAATTGCCCTCCTTACTCTAAGAAGAGCAAGCAAGAGCTACATACCTGTGTTAACGTGTACAAGTATGCGCCGCCTTCCCTCTCCAAAGTCTGTGTGCGATGAGGTGAAGCAGCTCCCAGGTGACGGTGTACTTGCAAGTGACGTTTAATTTCTGGTACATTAGGACTGAGCTTTCCTTAACCTTATTAGCGTCCTGGCAGAAGCCTAATTCCGCCCTCAGTGCCAATTTTTTCCTGACCACCGAGGCACGGTGGACTAAAAATATTTTTAAAGTCACAGAGGCGCCTTCCCTTCCTTTCGTTTCTCAGTCTTACTAACCTCATGCACAGGAGCGGGCGCGCGTGGTAGGCGTGCTTGAGTGCACCTGCTGCCAACACACACACACACACACTAACATACAAAGACACACTCATGCACAGACATAAGCGGCCACTCACTCATGCACAGACATAAGCGGCCACTCTAATCTGCTTTCCCTCTGAAAGATAGGCCAATCACACACTGCTCTGCACTGTAAGCTGTTTTCTTGTACACAGAGTGCATGTGAGCACATCTCTGCTGTGACTTGGTGCCAAACTTGAGGGTCAAGTTAGCCCAGTGGACAAAAACAAAACAAACAAGCAAGAAAAAAAAGGACCCATCATCAATTATTCATCTCTTGCCAGACTTCATTTTTCCTCTCATTTCTTTGGCCTCCAAAACTGCACCGAGAAGCCTCGACACCACCATCTGTTGAACCCAGTAAACACAAAGAAGGGGAATGGGTAGCAGTGGATGACATGACAACACCATTACAGAAAACATAGGATTACTCTGTGGTATTTAAGAAATAGGACGCTCTTCTTTCTCAGAGTATTGCTGAGGCCGTTTTCCTTGGAGCTAAATTCTCTGTGAATAGTGTTCCTCGCTCCCCGAAGACACACAAAGGCGTCAGATTCAGAGACTCAACACAAGTTATATAATTCCCTTTGTTTCATACAAACACACAGCAGCACAAACACAAGGAGCTAAGAATGTCGACGTATGTATGCGCGATGAACTGTTGAAAAGCCTGAAATCATGTTTGAGATGTGGCTTGGAATATGATGAAAACCAAATAAGACTTTTACTTTGCTTCAGCTGCGTGGAGGAGGAGATGGAGTCTCACAACACCTGTCCTCATCTGCATCTCCTCCTTGATATACAAAAGGAGCACAGACTCGCTGCAGTATCACAGCGGTCAGCTCAGAAGACTTCAGGCTTTCAGTCTTTAAAAAATTGCAGGAAAAAAATCTAAAATGGGTCTGTGTAGAATTTACTTCCAGGAGGTTGTTATGGTGCTAGGGTGAAGGGCGTGGGAAGGAGACTTTAACTGGTAACAGAACTGTTAATAGGATTTACAGGTCATTGTCTGGGAGCCAATCTCCAAGCCAATTTTCCAGTAACTGACTGATGTAACAGCAGCGTACACTTCTTGCTAAATAAAGGTGAAGTGGTTACAGCGGGGTATGGATATGGAAAAACTACAGGAAAAGCGGGTAATTATAGCACAAGTAGCCACAGTTTCCACTTTGGGCTCAGCTGGTGAGAGGCACTTGTTCTCTGTGCACTTCCCAGTGATCAGTCAGCGTGACAGCACTCTGATGTTGTGTTCCTCGGAAGTCTGAATTCCTGTGAGCATACCAGTCATTGCTAAGTCTGCTTAATGGAGGCGGCAGCTCGTGCTAATTAAGAGAAACTTTCTACAACGCATTCCACAGAAGCTGCAGTCGAGTGAAAACGAACACCGCGAGGATCTTTCAGGGGGGAAACTGCCTAAAAACTGTGTTTTTCAAACAGCAGTGAGCTCCTGTGATTTAGCATTAATTTTAATGTAAATAAATAGATTATTACCTTAAAAAGGCTTCTTAGTATTTCTTTCCGTTTGTACATTCCTGAGAAGTCATGGAAGAGACATGGGGAGGGGGGAGTCGCCTCAACAGGCATTTAAGCAAATGAGACATCTCTGCTTCGGAGCTGTCATTTTAAAGTGATGTCAATTAATTATGGCGTATGGCACAGTTGCAAAGCCTGCTGCTATATTTTATGATCTCTGAGCATGACAGTGTTCATGACAACTTATTTACTTTTAATTGAACTCACAACGTAGTCTAGTGAGACAAGAATCTATTAAAGTCATACAAACACCCACAAACAGTGAGGGGCTTTGAAATTCACGCAGAGCTGATTATCTTTACAATAATATAACTCACTAATAAAAAAGGAACATTTGTTTGTCCTGTTTCCACCATGGTTTTTTAATTCTACTTCTGTGTCAAACCTCTTTTATATTTTATGGATCCAAAAGACTAATGTTAAGGATATACCTGTGCATCCTTCTCACAGCTCCTCCAGCAGGCGTCCTATCTCACTGCTCCTCTTTTCGCCACATGCATTTTGGGATTTGAGATACCCTTCAAGATGGTACATTGGGGTGAATTTAAGAGTCATGGACAAGAGGAAGGTGCAGATGATGTGGCTGGTCATGGCTCTCATGGTCCTGGGTTGAGTTTTATTGGACTTTTTTAGTTTTGTTTTAATTATTCGTTGTGATTCCTGGTTTGTGTAATAGTTTTATTACCTTCATGTAGTTCTCAGTTCTCAGTTTCCAGTCACTTTAGCCTTATTCCTCCCTTAGTGTTCTTCTCTCCTGTGCCATGACATGGAAGCATGCTATCCTTGCACAGAAGACAACTAGAATCATGAGGGAAACAGCCAAAAGTCTCCCAAACTAACAAAATTCAACTACCAAGCTTTAAAATAGAAAAGATTAAAAAAAAAAAAAAAGGACCCAGATAAAATCACAGAATCTGAAAGTTTAGCTAATCATTGCATGGTGCTGGATTTATACATTTAAATACATTTTCAATACCAAATCCCATGCACGTGTTTGGACTGTGAGAGGAAGCTGGAGTTCCTGGAAGGAACCCACATAACCTGCACACAGAAAAGGCTCCGACTGGAATCAAATCCATGACCTATTTGCTGGGAGGCAAGGGTGCCACCACAACACCACCCCAAACTATTCTTTAATTTGAAAATGATCACGTCACTCTTTACATCAGCAACTCATCTGTGCTGTTGCTCATCAAAATATGCAATGTGTATTTGCAATTCTAATCTCTGTTACTTTATCAAAAATATCTCAGTGAGTCAGACAGTAGATATCAATCTTACATTTCTTTCCATATTTTATTTTCTCAGGGTAAATATTCAGTTTGAGAGCACTCTCCTAAAGCACGACTCACTGCTATAATGGATTTGTGTTGTGCCCCTCTCCCACTCTCACTCCACATTCCTCTTTTATTCATTGCAGTGAATTGACAGAAGTTGACATCTTAACTAATCCTACTCCAGGATCTAATGAGCTGATTCATCAGTAGTGGTACAGGACTGGGAGTAGCCCTTTGTTGGGGGAGAGGGGGAGGTAGAATGCTCATTTTGGAAAGAGAGGTGAAAGGGTTAATGTTAAAGTAATGTGGCTTTAAATGCCAATCAAGTCATGCACACCCCCGTGGTTTATGAATCATTAACAACACACACCTGTTGTCAGGGCAGTGCGTCACAGATCGTGGCATTGTCATTTTGCCACAGGGGAGTAAGTCCCTTGTGTTTAGCTAAACTAAACACAGATGAGTCATAGTGAGGGCAAATTCAACTGAGCATGTCCATTCAAACACATCATATTTTGGAGCTAACAAGGGGGTTACATAAAATACTCCACAGGCCTTGGGGTCATTTTCTACATGCTGCCATATTTTTCATAAAGTACCAGAGAGCTTCGGCAGCCTATGAAGATTTACCCAATCCTTGAGTGTAACTCTGCAGTCTCGTGTGAATCAGTATTCTCTCCAGAGATGGTCAGGAATAGGTCATTGATCACCTCATCAATCACAAGCAATCAGCGAGTGGTACGTGGCTGAGGTCAAACTAGTGAGTGCGAATCAGTTTATATCTGTACCAACACAATAAGGAGGAGGGATCACGATAATAAATCATAATTCCACAAGAGAGACAAACAAACAGGACACCTAGTAGGCACCGACACCCTCATGGGCAAATTAACTTGGTATTTGAGAATAATACGGAAGTTATGCATGACTGAATGGCTTTTAGTTCAGTCCAAATTAAGGTATCTTTAAAGTCGAGAATGTTAAGAGGCATAATTTTGACTCATTTGCATGTTATCAGTTAATAAAGAAATCCATTAAATTCACATACTTAACACAACAAGCAACATGGGCAGAAACCGTACAAAAACAACAGGTAACTAGTTTGAAAGATGTGGATTTTACAAAGCAATAATCCTGGTGATTCTTGAGATGCATGATGGGAAATGTAGGCTCAAATCCACTGTTTTGGATTTGATGATATTAGACGGTAAAAACATGAAAGGTCTGGTTATACTCACTGACTGTGTATAAAAGATAAACACTGTAACATGTTACACACTGTAACATGGGCAACTGGTCACTGAAGTCCCACTGTGAAGAATTAAGAGAGTGTTTTCACCGAACCACACTGCCATTTTGAAATTGGACATGACAAGTGTATACCGAGGGTACAGATCAAAGGAGAAGTAAGGTTGATTTACATAGACTTCCATACAAGGAGAAGAGGAGTCGCCTTTTGCTGGTCATTAGAAAGAATGCAGGTGTTTTTTGTTTGTTTGGGGGTTTTTTTTTGCCTGTCCCGTTCGGTACTTTAGCAATCAGAATTGTTGTCTGAAGGCCAGGAAAGATGCCCAATGGATTTATTTTTTTAAGTGGAGAAAATATGCCAATGCCATATTGTTCCACTTGATTAATCTATATTATCGTTGTTTATTTATTTTATTTTATTTTAAGTTATTACAAACTGGACAGACAATTATACGGAAAGAAAGAAAGAAAGAAAGAAAGAAAGAAAACAGGGGAAGGGGGGACAGTAAAAGAAGACACTGAGAAAATCTGTTGGATCACCTGTTAAAAGAAGAAAAGAGAAAACAAACAACAAGAGAACAACACAATATAGAGACAACAACCTAAATACGTGTAAGTAACAGTCAATACTAAATATTGAATTTCATTGAGCAGCACACAGGACCGACAGTGCACAATTTGCTTTAAGGTAGCAGCCAAGGAAGATATAGTTTGTGTATGTGAGCACCCGTGTGTACACCTGTGTGCGTGAGCGCACTTGAGTTCAAAAGGTTTCTCTGTGTAACGATCTGCTAGAGGGTGTGGGGAGCCATAGCCCCCCCCCTCCCAGAGCATGAAGCGGGCGCAGAGGAGACCCGGGCCCGGACATCCACACGCTGTAAAGATTTCACTCACTTCACTTTTTGTATCCCAAATCTACAGCCATCCTTTACATACACACTATAGATATGCTTCACTATTATTATTATTATTACTCCTGAATGTTATCCAACCTGTACGTACAATACTAAACTAATAGAATAGAATTTTAATGGAGTAAAACCTCCATTTGTTAAGAGTAGAATCATAGTACTGTATATTAAAGCACTCCTGATTTTTAACTTGAAGCCAGATCATTTAATATAATATACTTTAAATACATATTAGACTGAGCAGTGGGAAAACATATATTCATTAGAATCTATTTACCATAAATATTTGTAGATCTTGGAAGATTTAGAAAATTTCCGGCACTGTGCAAAATCCAGTCAATTTAATCAGTGTGAAGCCAAGAAAAGAAAGCTGCACCTGGAGAACACAGTAGGGTTCAGTCTTGATGAGAAATGTCATCTATCATCAAGAAGAGCTGCTTTGTATTACATCCCTCCCCCAGTTGCCATGGTTTCCAGCTGCCACTCAGCTGCAGGGTTCCTAATTATGGGTGTCTCTTGAAGATTACTGCAACATGCATCAGTTGCATGAAGTATAGTGCAGCTGAGCAACATTATAGACTGTGTGTAAAAGATGAACAAACATGAGACAGGCCTATTCACTATTTGCCATTTTTAAAGCCATTTAAGCACCATTTGAGTTATGAAAGAATTTGCTGTAGGACACCCATAATAAGAGACCAGAACAACAAGTCTATGCTTAAGAAAGTTTTTGATGCACGAGCATGTCCAGGAGTGGACAGTTAATGAACATGCACGAGAAACTTCTGTTGTTATTTCCACAGTTCGCCATAACATCCTAATGGACATCTATCTAGCTATCGCTCTCACACAGACGGACACACAAACACAGACATCTGTGGGATGATCTTTGGCACATCGCACCATGTCTCTGCCATAAATCTGTAAGCAGACCAAAAGCTGACAAAACTGCATCGTTTTATTGAACAAAATGTTGAAATGCTACAAACTGATTAATATGTCTATAAGGCTAATACGTTTCTAAAATGTAACATTATTATGTCCTATTTTTGCAGAAAATAATGTGAGAGTTAAATTCTTTGAACAAATATTTGGGTGTAAAGACCAAAAGCAGCTCAGATAACCTTAACCAAAGCTCAGAAAATGACCTCAGAGGCCAGCTTCTCTTCTGACCTTTTCAGTTAAGATCCAATTTTTTAGTGTTTAGAAGTTTAATTTTGCTCAGTGTGAGTGTAAAGATTTTCCATACTTTTTTTTTTTTTTACAACAAAGGTAGCCACACTAAAGCCCTGTGTAGTTTGAAAAAATATATTTCAGAGCTTTTTTTTTTTTTTTCTTCTTTTTTTTTTTTTTTTTAAA
>VUQG01013849.1:1271-11755 GCA_015106755.1 Etia nguti | reverse complement strand
CCTACCTGATCTGAGAACAAAACTAGAGCAT
Source organism: Etia nguti (assembly GCA_015106755.1). NCBI lineage: Eukaryota > Metazoa > Chordata > Actinopteri > Cichliformes > Cichlidae > Etia > Etia nguti. The sequence goes on along the minus strand of VUQG01013849.1, from coordinate 11,724 downwards.
GCAACATGTGGGACACACACACACACACACACACACACACACACACACACACACACACACACACACACACACACACACACACTCCAGAGAGAGGGAAAAGAGACAATCCATATGCAGGAAATACTGTTACATTTGTATGTGTCACTAAAGCAGCTGGTCGATTAATTGACTTCTCATGTCTATCAACAGAATTAGTTTCAAGCTGTTAAGACAAAACAGGGTATTTGAAGCCATCGACTTGATCTCAAAGATTTCTAGGCATTGTATTTGTGTATTTATAGTTTTATTCAAGAAACTAGCTCGACAGTGTGGTCCAACGGTGAGCAGTGTCATCTCACAGGAAGATGGTTCACAGCTGGAACCTGCAGGAGTTTGCAGACATGCCAGAAAGCTGCAGCTGGACTTACCTTACCTCTATATTGGCACTCAAATGACAGCAGTATATGTAATGTATTGAAATGTATTCAACACATTGGGGGTTTAGATCTAGGACATGGAAAAAGAGGAGATGAGAAGATCTGTCAGGAAATGCAGCAGAGAAGCTAAAGGTGGAGCTGTGCTAAATAATTAGTTTGTCATAACACCATATGGACAAATCCCCTGTAGCCATTACCCTCTGTGTCCACTTCTGTTTGTGAAATATAGCTCAGCGTCATACAATGCAAAATCAATACAACACAACTGAACAGATAGAGCAAAAAAGGAGGGAATTGTTGAATCACTGGCTTGAAAGCCTCGAGGGACAGTGAAGTTGCTGTTTCGAAAAAGAAAATCCCAGTTTCTTTCTTTTTTTTTTGTTTGTTTGTTTGGTTTTTTTTTTTTTTTTACCACAGTTGTACCTAAATTGGGTGTTACTGAGAGGGGTCAGGAAATGAACGAATACGTGCTCCTGCTAGTGCTGTCAGCTGTCCCATTTGCCTCCTGGGCATGCACACGCATGCAGGTTTATAGGGATTCATGTTCCAGATGTGCAGTTTGTTGATTCCAAGCTTCATGCGCACACAATGTGTAGAGTGCATTTATAAATCATACTCATATTGCCTCTGGTACTGGTCACACACTGCCTTTCGTTGCGCACAATAGTGCAAACTGGCCATGTTTAGGATAGTTTATTAGCTACAAAATTATTAGGTAGGCCTACAAGAAATCAAAATGGCAGGTTTGAGAGAATACGGGGGCAGATTTGGAAGTGTGCAATGAGTCTAATGCACAAAAATCCTTAGTGCACTCAGTTCACCATGCACTCTACAAATTTTCCCCTGCAGTGTTGGCAGGTTCGGAACTTTGGGGAACTTGAGGAGAAGAAAAAGATTTTTGGATATATTTGGACCTGTTGGCGCACATCTGTTAGGTCATTAACAAATGCATGCAACATTCATCTGGACAAATTTTCAGAAAATTCACAGTGATGAAGGCCTGTTTCAGTTGGTGACCTGCTCAGTCAGTCAATTCCAATAGCTCTCTCAACATTACTGAAAAGGTTTTGCAATTTAGTCAAAGCTACCTAGCTTGTTTGTCCAGTTTCGAATGAGAAAATAAGTTCATAGTGTTTATTTAAAAGCCGGACTCATGCGGCAAAGGTGTTCACACAATGTTGCCCTTTTGTGGAGAACTTTATTCTTTAATGCTGATAAGCTGCAGTACCTTGCTTCTCGTTGGACTTCTGTTTCCACAAGGCCAGCTCTGTCGAGAAGGCTTAAGCGCGGTTAGGTAGCTGTGCAAAATTTTGTGTCCAGCTTCACCAAAGTTGAGTTAGACATTGCTTTATTCTGGTGAGTAAACCCACTGAGAGAATCTGATTTAAATGCAACCTTTTGGTTCTAAATGTGAATGTGTCTGGGTCATATTATGCCCAGGATCTTACCTAGTAGTCAGTTTGAGAATGGTTTGAGTGTGCAACAGAATACCAAGACTACCACTTAGACTATTTGGTATTTTGATATCATCAGATCAAATTATCTCTGAATCTGCTTGCAACTGAGATACAGATCTGTAAAAAAAAAAAAAAAAAAGTAAAGTACCCCCTTTCCATAAAGAAATAATAATGTATAATATCGAACACTTTTTAATTCAAGTCAATTTTCAATTGTCGCCTCAAGGCACTTTTTTATTGCAAGGTAGACCCTACAATAATACATACAGAGAAAAGTGTGTGTGTTACACTGTCTCATTATTTATTTAAGAAAAACCAAAATGGAAAAGCAGTGTCTAAAAAACTAACACCCCATGATCCAGTAGCTTGAAGAACCACCTTTAACAGCAAGAACTTGAAGGAATCATTTTCTGTATGACCTCATTAGTCTGTCACATCATTTTGGAGGAATTTTGGCCCATTTTTCATTATGACGTTGTTTCAGTTCATTGAGGTTTGCAGTTGTTTGTTGATTCTGCTACAGCACTTCATTCGGGTTGAGAGCTGGACTTTGGATCATTGCAGCACTTTTATTTATTTCTTTCTCAGCCATTCTGATGGAGATTTGCTGCTGCTGCTTGGGATCATTGTCCTGTTGCATGACCCAATTTCAGCCAAGCCAAGTATCAGACAGATAGCCTCACTTTTGTCTCAAGAACATCTTGATATAAAGAGGAGTTTGTATGTTTGACTTAATGACTGCAAAGTATCCAATCCAGTGTCTGCAAAACAAACCCAAATCATTACCCGTCCACCACCGTGCTTGGCAGTTGATATGAGGTGTTTGTGCTGATATGTCATGTTTGGTTTTCTCTGATGGCCCTGATCTCTTGGATCTATCTCTCTCTGCCTCTGGCTCCTGGGGGTCATTATTCCAGTTTCCCACTCTTCCACACAACACAAGAAGATTTTCGATTTATGTATCTTTGCATTTTTATATGTTTATGTTCGAGGTGCTGTATGTTTGTTGTTGGGGTTTTTTTGCATCATGCTTTTCTATTTTTTGGTCTGTCCTTTTATCATATTATCTCCTATTTTCAGTTTACTATTATGGATTACTGGAAGGTCTTGTAAGATCACTGCTCCTCAGGGGCCACACTCGTGATGCAGCAGAAATATCTCTGTTGTTATGACTTGTTTTTAACTTGTAGTCATGCAGCTTCTACATTATATATTTTGAATGTTAGGTCACTGCAAGCAGAAGCTACTTTCTCACAGAAAAAGATCCTTAGATTTACAAAATACAAACAAACAAAAAAAATAACAATAAAACTTACTTAACTTAATAAAATATAGAAAGAAAAAAAATACTACCAATCCACTGCCCACTGAAACTTTTTGCACTGGTACTTTCTTCTTTCTTATGTCACTGTGCTTCTTCAGATCTTCACTTGATAACTGATTTCCATTTACAATTAATTTGTTCCATTCCCTTTCAATCATTTTTGCCATTAATGAACTTCTCTACACAAGCAGTAATGTTTAGACTTATAGCTCTTTAATGTTTTTAGTGGTTTTGTTTGGCTTTCTGCATTTCAATTTCACATTAAGAAGGCTTTCACTATGTCATTATTTCTTCTAAACAGACTTGCCTGATTAAAGCAACAACAGACACTGTCACACATAAAATACACAAACATACACTTAATAGCTGCTCATGGTGGACAAAGAGTCTTTGCATGAAAATAAACAGTACTGTGCAAAAGTCTTGAGCCACCAATCATTTCTTCATATTTTGCCTCCAAAGAGTCACACTTTCTTCTAACTTTGCAGTCTTGAGGAATATGTTTTCTGGACTTTCTGAAAGTCTTTCATAGTTTTCCTTTGGACATAGGCTGCTTTTTTTTTTTTTTCGAACAGAGCCACCTGAGGTGTTTTGGGCATCTGACAAGGATGTCTCCTGGACTCCTCCCAGGTGACGTATTTCGGGGATGTCCTACCTAGAGGAGGCCCCAGGACAGACCAAGGACTTGCTGGAGAGATTATATGTCTTGGGTGAATTGTAAATGACTAAGCATCCCCCTGGATGAGCTGGAAGAAGTGGCTAGGGTGAAGAAAGTCTGGACTTCTTTGCTTAGAATGCTTCTCTAAACTTGGATAAGCTGTAGAAAATGGATGTACGGATGGGCTATTTTTCTTGTTCCCATTTCTTTAGTTAGACCTACAAAAAACACTAAAGACAACACAGTTTGACAGGAATAAAATAGCATTTTTGCTGCAATCAGATAATTCCCAAAGAGGCATTGGCTGAAAACTTGACATATTTCGGGATAGTGTGCAGTGCGTCCATAAAATATTGGAAAAACTGGATAAACTCGGGACAAAAGAAGAAGTAGCAGGCACAGAAAAAACTGTCTACAGCAGATGAAAAGTATCTGAAAGTCATTTTCAGGATAAGTAGGGGAAAAACACAGCAAAGACCTCACACAGCACCAGAGAGATGCTTCAGGCCCTTTGGTTGATCCATCTGTGCCCCATCAGAAATGGGCTCAGTGGAAGGGCAGCTGTCAAGAAGCCATTTTTAAGGAAGGTAAACAAGGAGGTTGATGCCAAAATACGCAAGAACTGGACTGAAAATTACTCAAAATAGTTAGGACAATAGATCCCAAACACACTGTCAATGAAGCAAAAGCACACCTGGATAGGAAAAAAATACAATGGAACATTATCATGGATATTGGATTGGCCTCCCCAGAGCTCAGACCTCAAGCAGTGTGAGATCGTGTTGACAAATATGGAACAAAAGGCAGCCAACATTCAATGTCCTTCAAGAAGCCTGGAGAACTATTCCTGAAGACTCGTTAAAGAAATTACAAGCAAGCTTGGCTAAGACAGTTCTGGCTGTGTTGAAGGATAAAGGTGACTGACTTTCAAGCTTGTTAGAATTAAACTGTTTGTTTCACTTTTCCTCTGCTTATCTGGAAAATCTAGGACAATTCTCAAATTTGTATTTGGTCCCTCTAACGGCCACTGTACTGAAAATCATAGCACTGATCTCTTTTTCCTTTACAGTTCTGTCTCTGCTCCCATTTGCTTTTCATTCCTACCTCTCAGATCCCTCCAGATGTTTCCACCCCATCTACGTTCTGTCCTTCATCGGTCTACATGTGCTCTGTTACTCACCTCACCCACAAGTAACAATGAGGTCATGAGTTTCTTAGATCTCCACCAAGCAAAACCTGACTGGTAGAGCAGCTGCTGCCCAATCAATGAAAATAACATTGAGGAACACAATGCTTGCAAGAGATTACCCCTCCGCACACACACGCACACACACACACACATACAAGCTCCTGTCCTGCTAATTGTTGGCAATTAGTCTGCAAGTCTGGGATTACATGTCTTATTAAATACAGAATTTCAAATGAGCTTCGTTAAATAAGAAAGTACTCCCATTTTAATGAAGCTAATTTATATGGAAATTACACATAATACTGACGATTCAGTGACAGATTTAACCTCATTGGGTGAAGGGAAGGAAATAAAAAAAAGAGAGGGATAGTGATTTTTATTCCTTGTCTTAGCTGGACCTTACAGCTGGACTTTTTCTGTAAGTCTGCTTTGAAAGCACAACCTCAGAAAGTTCAGGTCATGTATTTGTGCTGGAGATACAGCCATCAGTGTGCGTATGTGCATGATGGAGAGCATGTGAGTGAACTCCTGTCCTTGTGCTGACCCTGCAGAGCTCCAGCACTACCTCTCTGGTTCCCACTGATCCATCATGCTGTCTGATTGTCCAGAGAAAACCCATTAGTCTGACACAACACAACACATTAGCAGTGAGCTGCAGGTGTCTCTTTCCCGTGTCGTGCTCATTCTTTACCAACCATGGATGTAAATATTAATTGACCATGTAGTGGTGGACATGCAAAATATGAGCTGATGTTTGGATAAACAAATGTGTAATCCATGGTTTGATTAATTTCATTTCCCACCAAAGTCTGATTTATAATGGTTTGTAGTATATACTGTGTGAGAAGCCTGTGTCTGTCCTTCTTATTCTTACTAGTGATTTATTAATGCAGGTCTGTGTGCAGCCACATCCCAGCAGACCGTTCCTGTCCCTCAGGCTAAAAGCTCAGGATTGCCCCCTGGTGGTAATTAGCCAAGGAGTACGATTTGGTCAATATTTCCTCATATCTCCTGACACCGTCCCCAACGGATAGTGTGAATTAAAAAGGTTTAATTTTAAACAGGCCCACAAATATATCCTTAAGTGCAATAGGTGGAAAGATGTAATGAGCAGGAGGTGAGATAACAAAAGCTCACTATCATTGCTCTATGAAGGACATTTTCTTTGCTGGTTCACCTCTGATAAGGATAATTATCTGTAGTGCTAATAATTTATAGGGCACTTTAAACCTGTAGTATAGTTTGCACGTCTTTTTCATAAAGTTTCCATGGAGACAGTTCTACTATTTAACCTGCAGGCAGTATGTTAAAAAAAAAAAAAAAAAAATAAAAACAAATAAGGACAATGCAAAATGAGTAAAATACAATAAACATCGTGTGGCTTTTCTTTGTAGGTTTTTCCTCTTTTCTTTCCCCTCTTAAAAGCGATTTCATGTTCAAATGCATTAATGATGGTTGCCACCTAGAGGCTGTTCATACAGTTAATTCATTGTAGTCTTGATTTTAAACAATGGCAAAATGCACAGATTTTTAACTCCAATTTATAATTCAACAAATAGAATCAATGCAGAAACAGCCCTAAGTGAGCAGTGTTATGGTGCATAATAATTCCTTTTTTGCACAATGATGCAAAAAACAAACAAACAAACAAAAAAAAAAAAAGCATATTTCCGTGGGATTATACAAGCTATTGTGTCTCAAAGTGAAGGAGCCTTCAGCTGCGGTGTGGCTCATGATTCAGGGCCTGATTGTTGCACAGTGAGACATCTGATGAGCAAGAAAAGGCCACAGATGCTTTCACTCTGCACTGCTAGCTTTAAAACCAGGCCTCTTACCTGTCAGAATGAAACGAACACAAAAGAGAGAAAAGTAAAAAAACAAAACAAAACCCTAACGTGTGGATGACATTATGACAGTGTATTTCACCATCGTGTTAAATATGCATGTTGTGAAAGCTGCAATGCATTTCTGCAGCGTAGTGTTAACCGAGCACTGTTATACAACCGAGTTCACTTTGCTCTAGTAAGGCCATGAAGTTATATAAACCATTAGGCTAAGTAAAATTTACACTCATATCACTATGTATACCCACACTAACAGTTCAGCAAACAGTTCTTTTAGATATAAAAACAAACAAACAAAAGAAACAATTCATAACATAGATGCAAATCAAATATTCATGTGTGTACTGAACAGTGAATTTCAACAGTTTCCCTCTATAAAAATAGCTTAAAAATCTGATACATACATTAGTACAGTGTAGGGTTAAGTCAGTTTTTTGTATCTTTTACATCTGAGACAGTTTAATAACAGGCTGGTAAATAAGTCCTCCGCTCTTCCTTTCCTCCTTTGACACTGCTATACACAGACTACAGGCTTTAAAAGACAGCCCAAGTCCCACTAAGGAGCGCTAAAGGGAGTACGAAATGAATGGCATCTTCACCTCCTCCCTGCTCTAGACTAAGACTCCAGACTCCAGCTGTGTGCAGACAGTCTTTTCTGTACAGAGCTTCGCATGCACAGTGGTTTAGTAGTAGAGCAGGACTTGGTCCGTAAGAGGAAAGAGTTTGACCGGCAATACAATACATGTGCTCCGTAGCAAGGTCAGGATCACTGAAAAGGTGAAGAAAGGAGGACAAAAACATGCCACATTTGGCAATCAGAGAATCTCTCTCACACAGGATAGAACATCTGAGAGGCTGAGACATTAAACACATAAGCATTTAGTAACCGAAAGCCTACAGAACATACACCTAACCCACAACTCGGTGTTTTGCACACAGAAGTGTGCCGGAAACCGAGAAAGACCCAAAGAGAATCAAAGAACAGGATATTACTGTGAAAATACAACCACGGGCAGGAGTCAATGAACAGATTGTCAAATTTCATGCTCTGAGACCATCATCATCATCATCATCATCATTCAGGCCCTGTTAATTCACAAACATACACAGTAGGCAAAACAATATTGTACACACGAGTAAGTGCACAAGCATACAAACACAGTCGCTCACAAACATGCCTCCCATTGCTCTCGGATGTAACTTATGGTGTAAGTGGCGAAAAGCTTGTCCCCTGATGCCCAAGAATACAAACAAACAAAAGTAAAGAGAGAAAGGCAAACACAACAGAACACAAGCAGCGATATAAACCACCAACATTATAAGGACACTTGAAGAAAGATTGTATTGTTTGGATTAACTAAATGCAGTTTTGCTATGTACCGCAGTGTTTGCTGGTTATAGCTTTTCAAAGCATATAAAATAATAAGTATCTGTAGCTTATGACAAAAATAAATAACTCAAACCTCTTGCAGCAGTTGTAAAAAGGCCACTTAATGCTTGTGTGTGTGTGGTGTGTTTGTGAGAGTGAGAGAGAAATGCAAACTTAACAGCACAGGTAAGAACTAGCCATTAAAGTCTTTAGCCTTAAACCATCATGCATACATTACCATATAAAAAGACATAAGTGCAGCCTCAAATTGTTGTTCTTTTTCCCTCTAATTTCCAGTCATGCCATTGTAAAGATTTAACTGAATGCATACGGTGGCGGCATCACAGGTTACAGTGCAGCTTCTTCTTGGCAAGTCACTCCACCTGGAGGAACTGCTGTAAAAGCCCCTTTCAGACATGTTGGAACATTTTGGCTTCCTGGTGACTTTTCTGTAAAAGTCAGGCCAATAACATTTACACATCAGACTTCAAACACCAGTCTAAATGTAATGTCATTATAAAAAACGGGACACAGACATGTTTGTGAGCTGCTGCAGCCCAAACACATCCCAACAGCAATAACATGAATACGGTGACATTTTATCTCACAAAATCCATTTATAATCTGCAATAAGATTAGGATTATAACAGTGCTCTGTGTTGCATTTTTCCATATTCCCAATCCATCGTACTGTGTGAGAAATGCCAACAGAAAAGTGACCGCTGTTTGAACGACAGAATGCCATCACTTAAACAGACCGATGAAGCCAGCGAGGTTACATAACCCATGTCTGAAAAGGGCTCAACAGGCCGATCACCAGGGTAGTGATAAAAGCAGTCTAAAATATAACAGTGCCTCAATCCCGCAACGTGTTGGATTTCAATGGCAGGTGCTGTTAAATGATGGCAGTACACGATCAAGGAGTTAAGTACAAGTTTCACCTTTCTCACTGCAGCTACGCCAAATACGGAAATAGCACAAACATTCCTTTGGAGTGAATAATTTAAGAGATTTTTCCTGACAATGGCAGATTATCAAAGATTCTCTCTCGTAGAGCAAGAAAGGCTTTACATTTTGGAACATGAGCCATAGCCTGTTTTTTTTGTTTTTAAACTGAATAAAAGGCCCAAACTCAAACTGACACTCTGTACAGCTGATTTGTAAGCCAATACTTTATATTAAGTTGCCCTGAAGTGGGAACTGGCTTTTTAAGGTACTGTGAAATTAACTTGATTCGGTGTCAAATTACCAAAGAGCAAATCAGTTTAAAGTACCCGACGAGCGATCTTAGTTTTACACAAAAGGACACTTGATTAGCTAAATCCATCCTGTTAAAGCATCAAAACCACAACTGCCCTGTCAACATCTCCGGCGAACCCAAATGAATAATAAACACTTCTAGCAGAGAGTAACACTGAACTTTGTTGGAAAGGAGTCTCAGCCCCCAAAAGGGACAGTCATGTAAGGTTTCCTAGCGTGCTTAAACATTTGTTTTGGGGAGCAGTAGACATAATTTTAAGCCGTGTAAAGACAAAGCGTCACATTGTCAGAACTCCCTCACTCATTCCTCTCCTCCTCTGTGAAGCTCTATGAGGCTTTAGCTTTCCTTGCCCGTGGTGAGGTTTTATCTTCAGATTTGACCACTCCATTGGCAGCTCCACCTGACAAGACAGAGTAAGTGAAAGAGTCCCGGTCAAATTGATTTCACACTGGCATATTTATTAGTGACCATCCAGTAGCAGTAAAGAATCCCAACAATCAAGAGTGCACACTCACCCCTTGTGGGTTCCCTTTTGTGAGGCTTGCTCTTTGGGCTGGCCGCCTTCTTCTTTGAGGCTTGGTTCTGGCTGTGCTCTCGCCACTTCTTCAACTGGAAATTAATGAATTTCCACATCATCCAGGCCTGTGTCAGGCAGATAGCTGCCAGACAAGTCATCCTGAGGGGCAGGATGTTGTTAATTTAAGTTTATTGCCGTCTGTATTTTGGCTAGGTGCAATACGCTTCAAATCCCAGCTGGACCTACCTTATGGTGAGCACATTGAAGTTGCCTTCAGCTAGGGAAAAGCCCTGGTTTTCTGTTCGGGGCAGGCCGAAACCGAATGTCAGAACTGAGAGTGTGAGGGTGAGGAGGCGGGCGATGACAAAAAGTAGCGCCCACAGAGTAAAACTGCAAAGAAAAAAAAAAAAAAAAAAGG
>VUQG01013844.1:70420-81560 GCA_015106755.1 Etia nguti | reverse complement strand
GTAATAAAATAAAAACACAGAACTTTTGAATCACAGTGTTATACTTGTAGACATCCAGAGTTTCAATAAACACGTCCATCAAATTTTACCGAACAAATATACTAAAACTAAAGATATTTATTTTTATTTTAGTTTTCCAATTTTACAAAATCATTTCAATTGGTTTAGTTTTTTTTAAGTCTGGTTTTTGTCTTTCAGTTAGTTCAAATGTTTTCAGTTTAGTGTTAGTTAACTATAATATTCTTGCAGAAAGCATCTGTTGTCAGAAGGGGGCAGTGTCAAAAATATGTGATACAACTGGTCCGTGGGCCACTCTTGCTTGTGCTGTTATTGCTCCAATCAGCATTCGACTGGCATTCGATTGAGAACTTCACGGGGGACACAGTCAGTGGACAAAAACCCTTCTCTGTAGGCAAGTGACTTCATAACTGGACACAAAAATCGTGGCGTGAATTTAGCATAATACAACACTCATGGAATAAATCTTACCTCCACTTAAGTTTTTATTTATCACTAAATCAGCTTTAATGATGATTTGGGAGGAGTTAGATATCATGGTGCACTTTACAGAGAGCTGTTTCTGTTATGAGCCGACTATCATTGATATAAATTGGATGGAAAAAACGACACAAATACCTGTGGGTGTAAAACAATACAATTCATTATGCTTTATGATGACTGAAAAGCTAATGTGCTACTAAACGTGCACGCTAATAACAGGGTTAATGATTGCTGTGCAGCTTAATAACGTGCTACCTTTATTTTGAAAACATACATAAACAGGAAGATGGCTGCACTCAAGTGTGACACACTGATATTCACTGTCAACCACACTCGGCACTCTTCATTATGTGAAGGCCAAAGACTGGGTCAAACTCTGAAGCCGTCCTTTTCTCCCAGTGGAAAAGAGGTTAATGTAAGAAGGCCTCGGGAAGTGTGTGAGCATCCACAGAGCATCATAACAGGCAGAGTAATGAAGGGTCAGGGCAGTAATGATGAGCTCTGACACTTTATGTGTATAATAGATTTACACTGGCTGATCTGTGAGATGTAAACTGGAGCGGATGAAGGAAGTGGCTGAGCTGCCTTGTTAAATATTCACAAGAGAATGATAATAAAATCACTGCCATGTAAAAAAGGTTCTGCATACACCGTATATAGTTATAATCAGTCTGTATGAACCGATTCATAAAAAGAATAGAAACTAATTCAAATAATATGACACATGTCATTTAAATTCACCCAAGCTTCCACTGTACAGGCTAAATTTAAACTACTACTTCCTTGCCCCACTGTCTTATGAGCTCCTGTGTAAATTGAAGCGTCCCATTTTGTTTAGTGATCATCTCACACCTTTAAAGGAATTTGGAGAAGTTCCAATTCCTCTCACTCCCTAATGAAACTGTGGTCTTGTCCAAAACTCAGGGTAGGCCCAGGTAGTGTGACAAAGGAGGAAAAATAGATGAAACTTGCTGTCATGCAGTTGTGTAAAGGTGGTGGAGAGGACCCACATCCAGGACTCAGGGGCAGGCGGTTTCCAGAGGTTCTTTGGTGTTGTTAGGCGAAACTGGTCACAAAGAGAGTGCTACAACAAGAAACTGCTTGTGATTGCTTTGGTTCTTACAGAATGATGTGCTTATCTGTAGTTTGCATGGGTGATGCTGATTGGTCCGCAAACACTTCCTCACTACAAGCCAAGGGGCAGGAAAACTTGACAAAAGTGCAACTAAAAATTGGAAATAGAGAACGCTGACCTTCAAAGTTGTGCCTCAGCACTGCAACCAGCACATTTTAAAAGGTGTAACTTTTTTCTCTGAAGGTGAAAGTTCTCCATTATGCTTTTCACAGTTTTAGTCCTGCTGGGAGAGTCTGGCTAGTCAGTGTCTTCCATGCAAACTACAGGAAACTGCAAAGCAATCACAAGGAGGGTTTTAGCAACTGGTTGGGGACTGCACATTTTTTCCTAGCTAGATCACCAATCAGTGTGTTACTGGAGCTCAGTTTCACAGCGACTGTCATCAACCTTCAATGATCATTCAGACAACTGATCGGAGAATACTTTTTTGCACTGGTTGCCAGACCAGTTGCTAACCAGTCTACAGGCCTGTCTGACTGGAGCCTTATTCGCTTGATTCCACATTCTCACCATGATTGTCTCACATCCAAAATGGCGGTCAAGTAAACATCACATGGTTAGCTGCAAAAATTTTCTGTAACAGCAGCTATCGCCCTCTGGTGGCCATTTAAAAGAATGCAATTTTAAAACGCTTCACTTTTGCGGGTGAGGGTAACTTTAATATGATGATATACACAATTTGTTTGATCATTTGAGCTTTACTTTGCATACGTTGGGCAACTACATGCATAAAACAGAGTATCTGAGTTGCTGCTGGTCCTGCAGACATGGTCTCCGCAGTGGTGGCAATATTAATGGAGCCTGCCACAACAAAGAGCATTTATAATGTATACTGAAGTGAACTTATTCACTTACCTGCCTACCTACTTTTTCCAAGGTCCAGTCTAGTTAACATTCACTTGTGTTTTGTGCCGTTTAATTTAGGGGAATAATAAAAGCACAAAGATCAAAGACTCTTATAATCAGTCATAATGATAATTAGTCTGCGCCACTGTAAAAATCCCTTCACTCCAATTAGGACCATGTTTTTTCCTGATCCAAACAAACACGCTCCATTTGCTTGTTTAGTAGGAACCGTACATGTAAAAAATACTGAGTTAATCTTTTAGAAAAAGATTTCCACAGCAGCTTAAATATTGCACAATCATCATAAAATGAAGCAAAGACCTACTGAAATACATTTTTGCAATAAACACCAGGGGCTCAGTTTAACTAGTTGCGACAATAAAATTACTTGAATGTTATGTTTTCCTCTATGCTTGGATCCATTACAGTGAGCAGCGTGTGTGTGTGCGTGTGCGTGTGTGTGTGTGTATTTTCTGTAATGAGATGCATTATTTAAAGGTTGGTGACTGTGAAGTGTTTTCTCCTCGCTCACCATCAGGGTTTGTGTGACCGTGAAAAGCGCTCGTTGATGACACGTCGACTAACTTTGCACACAAGCACCGCATCACATTTTAAAGATGACTTGACCCACATCCTCACTGTGCTGCCTCAACCTGGCAGGAGAGGAAGAGTTACGGAGTGTTACGTATCACGTTACTGGGCGTTAATCTGCAGAACAGCAGACGTCATTGTCTGACATCAATCATTCAGTCCTCATTGAACTTCACAGTGGTTGTCGCAGCTTTTATGTAATGCCATATCATGGCTGGTTCCGTTTACCAAAATGACCATAAGAAGAAATGTTAAAACTCATGAAAATTTGGGTTATACATTTCATACAGCACCGTGCAGAAGTCTTGAGCCACCCTCATTTCATTATATTTGGTTCCAATGAGCTGGACTTTTTTCTTATTCCTTACAATGTCTCAAGTAACAGTTCTCCAGGCTTTCTGGCTTCAGGTTTTCTGGAGTCACTCCAGTTTTCTTTGGACACTGGCTTCTTTTTCACTCATTTTCAATCCAATCCTTGCACCTGACCATTTTTAGAGGAATGATTTTCTCTTTGTTAAAGCACTTAATTCTGACCTATGAATCATTCAAGCATTAAAAAGGCACCTAACTCAAGTGATGAACCCGTGTTGTGTCTACACAGACAACTTGGCAAAGAACCAATTTATAATTATATCTTTAGGCACTTTGCTACTAGCAGCCTGTTGCAAAAACACATCATTTTTTCCATTACTTTAGTTAGATAAATATAACACAGTTTGACAGGCATAAAATTGTGTTTTTGTACCAACAAAGTGATTCCAAAGAGCTATTAGCTGAAAACGTTGCATATCTCAGCATGGTGTGCAGTCTGTCCTTAAAGAAAGAACAAAAAGAGGAAACTGGACAACTGGAGGACAAAAGAAGAACTGCAAGACCTAAAAATTAATCTACAGCAGATGAACAGTATCTAAAGTTCTTAGGAAACAAAAAAAGGAAACCCAGCGAAGACCTGGCAGATACACCTGGCCTTTCAGTTAATCTACTGTTCATTGAAGCCTCATGGGAAATGGTGTCAGTGGAAGGGTGACTATCAAGAAGTCATTCTTAAAGAAGAGAAATGGAGAAGATGCCGAGGTATACCACACTGCACAAGAACTGGACTGAAAATCAGTGGCAACAGGTTTCAAGCAATAATGAATCCAGAGTTTTTGTTCATAAGATCATCAATAGGTACAGAAGAGGTCAGGAGAAAGATATAACATGTTTTAAAGCAATCTGTAGAATGTGGTGGATGCTCTGTAATTTTATGGGGCTACAAAACACACTTATCAGTGCAGTAAAAGCAAACCTGGATAGAAAAACACACAGTGGAACACTATCAGTCATGGATTGGCCTCCCCACAGCTCGGACCTCAACATTGTTGAAGCAGTGCAGGATCATGTTAACAGAGAACAGAACAAAAGGCAGAAACATCCAAAGAAGAGCTTTGAATGTCCTTCAAGAAGCCTGGAGAACTATTCCTGAAGACTACTTAAAGAAATTACAGGAAAGCTGCCCAAGAGAGTTCAGACTGTGCTGAAGAATAAAGGTGGTCATTCTAAATATTCACTTTCAAGCTCATTAGAATTGTACAAACTCTGTTTTATTTATACTGTATTTCTATCTGTGTTTGCGCATATTTTAATAAATTGCTACACCTATTTCCCAGTTTCATAGCAAAATAGGTAGGTAATGGTACTCTATATGAACTTAAGGCTAATTCTGAAAATGTTCAAACCCCGTACAAATAATGTGAAAGTCCCACAGTCATCATTTGTTTCCCCTCACTTGTGAGCAGTGCTGGTATTTTGACTATGTGTTGTGATTTCTTTTGGATCACTGGGCTGACCAAAAACAAGTCGATCAAAAATTTAGAAAGCTGAAAGACCCAAAGCAGCCAATGATGTCTTGGGTTTAAGCCCACATGCTGAACCAAGTGCAGTAGTTCTGCCTCTGCCCTCATGAACAAGATCCAGTAAAGCAGAGAATTTCCCGTAAAAAAATAAAGATGAAAAATCCAACCTTCTGTGTAAATCCTAGCCAAGATGTGCTGTTCGATGGACTGTGAGCCTTTTAAAGTAGCTATGTCTGAGAGAGGGATTACAGGGTTCACTTTTATGAGGAAGTTTACTACTCAGTAAGATGATACAGACGCAGTTTCCCTCCGAGCTTCCTCATTTAATTTGCTTTATACTGCTTTCATTTTCTGCTTTGTTGATCTTAAAAACAGGAGTGATGGATACGATGATAGGATGTGACAATCTAACTCGATTCAGCCTGAGGGTTATGTCCCAGTGATCAAATTCTCATCGTACTTGAAATTCACTTGTAGCTATTTTTAAACAGCGTACATATTTTTTTCGATTAATTCCTGTAAATTAACTTTAGAACCTGAGATTATGTTTGTTATATTCACGCTCTGGAACGTGAACTTCATGGGCTCGTAAGTTGATCAGGAGCAACCAGAGTCTGCAGAAAACAGCAGTTTTCAGCAGCAGGGTCGCGGCGGCTTCAAACGACTTCAAACAGACATGTCGACGTCAGTCTGACTCCCCTCATCACTTCTGCCTTAATGCCTTCTTCATGGAGCATTAGCTTAGATCCCTGCAGCCGTGGAATTACAGCTATGATGTCAATACACATTGTGCGCCATCATCAGTGTCTGTGTGTGTCCACAGTGCTCTGTATTCACCATTTTGTGGCTATTTTTAAGAGATGTAATTGTTGATTCTTGAGTCCATTTCTGGGAAGACTGGAGATGATGTTTAGGGTTTAAAGCAGACACGGGGCCTTTCTTCGAGTTTAATGGCTCTTCTCCTAAGTTGTTTGTCAGGGATTGCGCCAGTTATACTGTAAATGTATCACCTGCAGTTCCTGGTTCCATAGATGGTAGAGGCTAAATACCAGACCAAAGAAACAAAGTTATCTATAAAAGTTTACAATACTTCCAGTTTAACCATGAACAGATAGAGGGTTCACTGGATCAAATCATTTGCAAGAGTTGTCGAGGTTTTCCAACACTTAAGCAAGTCTAAGGGAAGACTGCGGTACTAGACTGAGATATGCAACATTGGTGTTGAAATCTGTACGTGCACTAGCTTCGCATCTTATCCAATAGTATTTCCAAATATGGAGAGAAATTTAAAGTTTTCACCTCAAATATAGGACACAGTCGAATGAACTAAACTGAGGAATTAACAATAAAAACGAAGACAGGGATTATGTTCAAGTGAGTATCTTCAGGTAAGTAACTAGGTCCAGTCACTTAGAGCAGCGGTCCCCAACCCCCGGGCCCGTCCGTGAGTCATTTGGTACTGGGCTGCGAGAGTTGAGCCTCGGGTGTGAAATTTATGGTTTCAGGGTTTTTATCGTTAACTCGGTTTCCCTGGGTCTGTTGTAGTTGTGTGTCTTATTTTGAAAGAAATATTTACACGTTACCATAGTGACCAGAGAGCATTAAGGGGCAGACAGGAGGATGTTACTCTCAATGTTGTTGGCGCATTTCAGAAGGACGCTGCTAATAAAGTTACAAAATTACACAGTGAATTTGCGTTTATTATTATATTCACAAAATACCACAGTTTTTGTTTTGGTCGTATCATTTTATTTTGTTGTATTTATCCGCAACACCTTAAAGGCCGGTCCGTGAAAATATTGTCTGACATTAAACCTGTCCGTGGCACAAAAAAGGTTGGGGACCACTGATTTAGTGTGATAATGCAGGCAGAGTTAGTGGGTCAGGCAGGCTTTCCAGCAGGTTTCCTAAGAAAAGGGAGAAGACAGGTGAGCAAGTACAAGACGCAAGGGAATTCAAGCAAGGTTGTAAGTGAATGAAGAGGTGCAAAAGGCCTGCGCTATAGCCCACAGGTAGAACAACCACCTGGCAAAGAGTGGAGGTCAGCGCAAAGGTTTAACTATAACTAATTGTAGATCGAGAGCAGATACACCTGCGGGAGACTTCCTAAGACCACCCACAGCCACTGAAGAAGTCTGATTAGTAACACTCACATTCTAACAGATAGGAAGAGAGGAAGGGAGAAAGCAGATCTACCACTGGTACACTGACACAAGTAAGAGTCATTCAACATTAAAACCAACTATTTATATTCTGACCCATTAAGACTTCTTGGTAAGAGGTCTCGGTGACTGTGGTATCCAGTGTTGGTACAATCCATTCAAAGAAATAACTGTACATTACTGTACTAAATTCAGTAATTGTATTAAAATATGTTATAGTTATGTTGTTACTTGCATTACAAAGTTATTCACACAGTGGGTGGATAGAAAAGGGAAAGAAAGCTAAGAAACATGGCTTTTTCCTTCACACGTCGCAGCTGATTTCACTTTGTGTGCAGGAGGAGGAAAATGGTGGAACAGTCTACAGCTGTTCAGGAGTGGAAATATGAACATTACATTTATTTTGAATGCACAAAAGAACAAGAGCATGATAGTTTTTGTCCTGCCTCCAGGACAAAAACAGTTGCATTAAACTGCGAATACAACTTTGACTCTTTGCAAAGATTTGCACGGATAGCATGCTAACATAAAGCTAGCCAAGAACCCAGAATGATGTTAAAGCTGAGTGTGTGCTGACCCAGCCCAGCAGCCACAGCCTGAACTTCACCAGGTAACAAAGGCAGTGATGAGCAGTCAACTGGCAGTAGCCTTCATTTCTACCTGTATATACAGCTTCAGTAGAATCACTTGACCTCACTAGGATAGGGATTTGTGTTGGTGTATGCTTCAGGTCACTTACAGAGTAAAAGTGAAAGTAATGTAACAAGTAGTGTAACAAATTAATTTCTCTTCTGAGTAATTAAGTGACGTACTATGTTACTTTTTTAACACTGGTTGTGTCAGCACCGAGGCAGCAGATCCTGATCATAAGTCCTAGAAGTTCTGTTTTGGCTCACACCTGTTACTCCGGCTTTTTTTTTCAACTTCTTATCTCTGCTGAAATGTTCTCGACTATAATTACAACCATTGCTTAGAATAACACGTTGCCTCTGGAGGCTTTCCATGGTCCAACCAGCTGCCGTCTCATCCCCAGGTAAATGGTGCACATGCACCTGGCTGCCCACCTAATGTAAAAGAAAATGGGAGTCATCAGAGGAGATATTCATGCATATATGTGTGTGTTCTCACACCTTTCCATAGTAGCGAGCATTATGTTGAACTGGTTTGGACCAAATGCACCAAATTTTCCAGATTTTCTTCCCACATACAACTCCAGGTGTCCAGTCATAAATCTTTGGACCACTTTTGAGCCCTGTCATCTTGGAGATACTTTGACCAAGCCCTTGTTACTTACTTACCGTTGCTAATTTTTGCTGCCTTCAACACATAAATCAGGGACTGAGTCCTCAGATGTTTCCTAATATAGCCCACCCCTTGATAGGTGCCATTATAATGAGGCAATCAATCTTATTCAATTCACCTGTCAACTGGCTGCTTTTAATGTCGAGGTAAATCGGAGTATTCTAACTTGTACATTACTGGAATATTTCTGTTCCATGCTACTTTATTCTTCAACTTATGAGGGAAATATTGCAGTTTTCATCCCACCACATGTACGGGTCATCTAATTGCTATTCGTTATTATACAGTTTTAGTCGCTGATCATTCACAAGATGTTTTCAGATCTTTTTTCCTTCTACTTTTTTCTAAAGCTTTGCAGGGATTTATGTGTAGGTCACCAACCTCCATGGGCAAACCTATTAGCTTCATCTACAAAAGGGATGTCAAACTCATTTTACATAATGGGCTGCATACAGACCACTTTGATCTCAAGCGTGCTGGACCACTGATAGTGTAAGAAAATTTAACCAGGCAGATATCTATATAAGAAAAAAGTTACAATTTCAACAGTATGTCTCAGTTTTTCTACAAGAAATGCTACGTATGCTATAAAGTACACAGCACAACTATTTGGGACTAAATGTACAGGGATGTAAAATTACTGAAATAAATCGCTGCACAAGCTGTCCTGTAGTAATAAAACTGTTGGGGGGGGGGTTTGTTTGCTTGTTTTTGTTTGCTTGTTTTTTGTTTTCTTACTGCGGACCCATAAAGACAAATTTTTTATAGTGAAAATTTAATTGTTTATCTATTAGTTACCTTGGTGTAGTATGAATGGCCATGGAGGTCAAATAAAAGCTACAAACCTACAAAAATAGGACCATTTCTGATCCCCGGGCCACATGTTTGAAACCCCTGATCTACAATTAAATTAATGGGAGAGTAAGAGAAATGTCAAACCCAGTCTGAAAATCTGCATGTAGTGAACCATCCTAAATTAGCTGCAGCTCACAATGCTTGTTAATATTAAGCTGTCTACCTCTCACTGATGCACAGCTCACTGTGGATGGGGAATGTGGAGGACATATTTAGCACATCTAATTGATATTTTTACAAGACCCTCTTAGTGACTCTTGGGTTTTGGCAGCCTAAGATGGTTTCCTACCTTTCCCTCAAAGCCATCATCAAACCCTGAGTTTTATTTACCATCTGGGCACTGAGGTAAACAGTATTTGCAGCATCAGAGCAGTTGCTGCAGCCTGGTCTTTCAGCGAGATACTAGCTGGCCTCGCGCCACAGACAGAGAGAAAAGGAGAGACAATGTGGAGTCATACTTATGGTACTTGTGGCATTTATTTTTGTATACTTGGATGTGTATGCATTATGAGGATGTGTGCCTGGTGACGAGCTGGAGCCGTGCCACACTGAAGACACAACGCCATACAAGGACAAGTCATGCTGGAGGTTCAGGCTGCCTGCAGGGTGGTACTCCTGCAGGGTGAGAGTACCACAGCTCTGAGAGCTCCAACCAGATGGAGTTCAGAAGCCTGATGTTTTAGAATTACAGATATTTGCTGGCATCGGATGCACTGGAAAATACATTTGCTTTCTTCAAAGCCTAACCAGCATAAAAAGACACACAACAAAAACTAATTACACGTTGCCATCTCAAATAACAGATATGAGATTTTTCCTCTATCTGACAGCTCAATCAGCAGCCTATCAACACCTCTGTAAATGCCCTGTAGATTAAACTACTCACTCAAGGTTAGGGCGAGATGGAGCAATGTGAACAGCAGTGCCCAAAGTCAGAAGATTCTGATGTCTTCATGGTGCAAATTGTGTTTTTTGTTATCTTAAAAACATTTTTAAAAATTAAAATAATCAATAGAAAATGAAAAACTAACAGGTGATGATGGTTGCAGCTATTGACTGGTTGCTGACGAGTTGGCATGATGTAAATTTTGCATCATGGCTTGAAAGAATTAGCTCTCCGAAGAGATCTGGGGGGTTTTTCTGAGAGGTTTCTTTGCATAGCGCCTGGAATATTACATGCTCAGCCTCAAGTATCATGGATTTTTTTTATGGTGTCTAGCAGTGTCTGGCAATAGTTGGTACACACCCCAGTTTACTGGCAAATATTGCATCACTTAGGATTCATCGTAGCCAAAAAACAGCAACTCCTAGAGTATGAATACAGTAATTTTACACGTTGCACTTTTAAACGGGTTGTTCGGACAAGCGGTTTCCCTCTGCCTCAAGTCCTTGCGCTAGGGCAAGGTAAGCTAGGTGAAACAAAAAAATATGGACCTAGCTAGCATGATAATGGTCTTGGGTCATTGGAAAAAGGCTTGTGAAGACATTTCAGTTCTCATCTTAGAGGCGTCTTCAGCTCTGTATGATGGAGAGTCCCAGTAGTTAACCCCTGGAGGGACTGTCCCCAGGGGGTATTCTTGTGGGTCAGCATTAATCATGTGAGTCATTAAAGGGTCACATGAGCGAATGAATGAATGAAACAAACTGTGGCTCTATGACCCTCAAGACCTCCCCCAGAGGTTCAACCCCACCAGGGGTTAAATACCTGGGACTCTCCATAATTCATTTGACTGTTAAACTGAATGCTGATTGGTTAATCACCGCCGTCAGCCAATGATAACTGTTGTTTCTGAAATAAGACGCCAAGATTTACAAAAGTGATTACTTTTTTTTTTTTTTTTAATTTAATATAGCTGCAAATTAGTGACTGAGACCATGAAATTCAGTTGTAAGTGTTTACAGAGATCAAGTCA
>VUQG01013844.1:57903-70400 GCA_015106755.1 Etia nguti | reverse complement strand
CAATTAAAATTTTTTTTTTTTAAATAAAAAAAAAAAAATAAAAAAAAGTTTTTTTTTTTTTTTTTTTTTTTAATTTAATATAGCTGCAAATTAGTGACTGAGACCATGAAATTCAGTTGTAAGTGTTTACAGAGATCAAGTCATAAAGCTGTTTTCTGATAGTCTTCTATAGGACTGGAAGACATTTTGAAACCACAGCTATCGCCCTCCGGTGGCCTTTAAAAGAATGCAAATTTTAGGCCCTCGGCATTGGCTTCTCTTTCCAGACCTGGAAGCCATCATTGTCCATGTCCATCATTTGTGCTGTCTATGCACTAAACGCATACTACAGAAGACAACAAACACGAGGACTGCCCATTCAATTTCAGGTACATTTGAAATGCTGAGAATCCAAAACTCTGAAAACACATTTGATAAAGTGCCTTTTTCATCTGTTTGTGTGGACTCTACAGTGAAGAACAAATAAAGCTGCGGCACACTGATTATATCTGAGGCAGACATCACAGACTGGAACTCATGCAATTTGTAACACAAGTATAACCCTGGCACTGTGTGTGTGTGTTTCTCTTTTTCCTGAGTGTGCTCTTAACATGTTCGCATTTAAATGTTTCATACATCAACTGAGTGAAGCTCTACAGATGAAAGTGACTCTGAAAAGGATCTAACTGCTGTGAAGTTCGTGTGTGTGTGTGTGTGTGTGTGTGTGTGTGAGAGTGAAAGCACAAGAGAGATTTATGGAGAAGTAAGGTCAAATATCTTCAACCTAATAATAAATCACACACACTCTGCCACCCTCCCGTCTGGTATACCCTCCTTTCCTCTTTCCATCCCCCACTCGTGTGTTGACATAGTTTCCATGGTGAGGGGAAGGTGTTGAGAGCCATCGCTGCATTCCTGGGAGCATGCTCACACACACACACACACATTAACATTTACTCTGGGGGGTCAGTTAACACTGTCTCACAGCTCTCCCAGGCCAATATTTGACCGCTGCTGTCCCAATAAAAAAAAAGAAAAAAGAAAAACAGAAAACAGCCCAGAGATTTCCGATGTCCTGTAGGTAAAATGTGCCATGCGTGATCCAGTCTGTTTTCTCTTCTTGCTTGTCATTGCCTCTGTCCTTCACATTTCAAAGCTAACTTGCAGTCAGCGTGCATGCTGAAACCTCTTTGTAGTGTAAAGCCTAACTCCAGGCCCAAGAGGATGTAGTATTCACTGCTGCCCATTGCTTTTGGACAGTTTTGCTGTTTCTTTGGCCTTAGCATGGTGTTCAGAGTGAATTGCAGGAGAAACAATAAAAAGCAGCAACAGTGTCAAAAATGTGGCGCGACTGTTCTTTGTGATATATATATATATATAATGGAATAGGTGCTCTTGTACCTTATTTCCTTTACAGGCTGGGTGAGGCCATGCTTGCTGCAGAGACATATGAAGATCTGGTCAATTCTAATGTTTCACATATGAAGACATTAAAAAAAAATCAAGTTTTTAATTTATATACAACATATGACACATTAGACTGTTTCATTATTTATTTGACAAACACGAAGCCAAAATGCAGACGCAGCGTGTAAAACACTAAGTACACCCCATGATTCAATCACCACCGTTAGCATCAACTACATTTAGCTTGCAGTTTTCTGTATGACTTCATCAGTCTCTCAAATCCTTGTGGTGGATTTTTTGCCGATTCTTCCTTGCAGCGTTCCTTCAGTTCATTGAAATGGGGCATGCACAGCTCTCTTTACTTGCTGTTGCACGACCCAGTTTCAACAAGCTTTAGCTGGTATGAGGTATATATGCTGATATGCTGTTTTCTCCAAATGTAGCACAATATGATCAGTCATCTCCACTTTTGTCTCCTCTTTTTTTTTTTTTTTTTTTTTTTTTTTATATACTCGCTCTCCCTTTTGAGTTTTTCTCCCGTGTTTATGGTGTGAAAGACTGCATTTGTAAAGAAGGATTGTGTATATATTTTATATATAACTGTTTTATAGTGTGTATTTTTAAGAAATCTTTTTAAAGATTAAAAGTCTCCATGTCAAATAAGTTGTTAATTGTTTAAACATATAAGTATTTTATAACGCTTTATTTCAAACCTGATGGCATGCTGTTTGCTTGGAGGTTTCTCCCCAGGATTTTAAGTAATATGACAAAAATATTTTACACAGTTTAATAATTTGATGCTATTTTTTCATGAAGCCCAGTGCTCAGAAGGAAAGGGAGTGCGTTCCTCTCGGCTGTGGCGATGCCGTCAGTACGATGCGAGTCAGATGTTTAAAATAATTGTTTGATGGTGTCATTGAGCAGTTTGAAGAACGTTCACTGTGATTTCTGCAGAAATCGCTCAGTTTTTGCCTCAGCAGCTGCTTCTGCAACGTAATGCTCTTCATTTACTCTTGCGCAAGTCCAAACAACAACGTTCTGCTGCTAATATATTGACACTCAGGTGATGAACTCTAAGTTTGATGACTGTTTCCAGTGCTTTTCCTTGTAGTTTTTTTTTTTTTTTTTAAAACACAGTGTGCCATATTTTGCAGCAGCTGTATTGTAATGGTTATAATTCTAGTTTTGTAGTTTTAAAATAGCTTCTGTATAATATTTTTCAGATAATGTGTAACAACAGTGTTGACGGCTTTTACCGAATGTACATATTGTTGAGAGCACATAAATTATAAAGAAGATTGTATTTTTGTATTCGGTTGTTTATGTGTTTTTAAAGAAGACATGGTATTGTGAAATAAAACTTACAGTTTAATATTTCTGTGTTTTTGTGTGGGTGATTTACATTTACCGTTTTTGAATAAGCTACAAATATAAAAGATCTCTAATATGTATATATAAACTATATTTTACAGTTACAGTCATCAGGCTAGTTGAGCACCTGGAGTTTGTTACTACAGAGTGAACCTGCTATAAATAAATGCAGTATGTGGTGTGGCATTATCTTGGTTAAATAAACTTACACACAATGTTTTTTTCCTTCACAATACTTATATATTGTTTAGCAACAATGCTGTTTTCAAACATGTGCAAACTGCTCATGCTATCCTGTATGTGTTCTTTTGATCAGTGCACAGATAACATGCCAGGTGGTCCTGCTCCTCTTCAGTCTGTGTGCATGATTTTCAAAGAGGAGCTCAAATTGTGATTTTCTTTTTCTTTTTTGTTTTTTTTTTAGTTGTTTTTAATGGTAATTTTTAAAGTTTTGTTTGAATAGACAGAAATATCCGAGTCCTTGCAGTAATTTCAATTAAAAAAAAAAGAAAATCTGGCTGAAGATTGTGGCCATTTAGTGCTGTGAGTTTTTAATGTAGTGCCTCGTGTACAAAGATTTCCCCAGATGCTCCGAATGTTTTCATCATATCATGTATTTAAATTGTGAAATCCACAAATTCTTGAAAATTTTACACTACAAAACATCTTTGTTAAACAATTTCTCTACACACTCTTCACTCATAAACTTCTCAGCATCTTTCTTTTGTTCTCCATACATACTTTATAAAATCAAAGCCAAGTTATAACTCTATACATTATAAATGACTGTTTTTTTTAAATGTATTCTCTACTCCTTTTCATGAACAAACCCTCCTCCCTCCTCTTCATACATCCATAGTAATGCTGTAACAGATAAATAAGCACGATTCGACAGTAGCAGATTCATTTCCACATAAATATACTCAATGGGAGACGAGGAAGAAATCAAAATTACTTAATTACTCATTCCCGATTAAATCATTACTGTCACATCTAGATTAGGTCAGTATAAAGAGTAGGATTATCCCTTCTGTGGTCTATGTAACTCTGAATTGAGGGGACCTTGTTAGGGGAACCAGCAGCCTCTCATCAGTGAAAGGTCATGGTGTAACAGGTCATGTTACTAAGCTAATGCCAATTAACCTATTTAACTGTGGGTTTAATTATCTGTGGGTTTTATGTTACCTTCTCTTTTTCTTTTCAAGTATAACACAAGTTCTTAGTCTTTATTGCCACTGTTTCTGTTTCTTTTGATGTAATAATGGCAACCAATTTTGAAATGGCATAAAGAAAACAACAAAGACAAGTTTATGGGTTGTCTTTGAACTATTTTCATATAAATGTATAAAAATGTTACAAATAATTGGCTTCTGTCCATTTACTGATATCACAACATCTTTTTTTGGAAACAGGTGTTGCAAGTAAATAAATATCTTTGAGTGATGATATAAAATAACCTTTGGCTGAGGCTAAGGTATCATGACACAAGTCTGATATTGGTTACTCACTGTGCATTATTCAGATGCATATGAAAGTAAATCAAAGTTCAAAGTACAGTTTCAAAGAATTAACCAAAGAATCGCTGACCTTGCCTAAGCTGCCAGAGAGGCCCCTGATGGTGGTTTGATTTTGTATCGCACAGCCTCGCAGAGGCGCAAATGGATAAAAACCATTTTAAAAAGGTTTAAATTTTTAAAAAAAAAGAATCACTTAGATCGTCTCCCTTTTGCACAGTCTTGTTCTCACACTGAACCAAGTAAAACACATTCACACATAACACTTGCTCGCACCCATCTACACGCACTCCTGTCCACACGTTGAAGGGTTTGTCTTTGTGTGTATGCTGCTTAAATGCGTCCACATATTGTACAAAGCACAAGTATATTGTCAACGCATTGTGTACAAATTTAAAGTTACCATTAACTCGCAATGTTAACAAAATGTGGAAACAAAAGTAAAAAATGTAATACGTTTTTGCACATAAAAAAATAATTCATCTCCTTTTATCTGATATATTACTCAAGCTCACTCACTTCACTTTCAACCAACACTGCCTTTTATTTAATCTTTATAGTTTGAAGCTGTAAAATCCCACTTTTTCCCATCAAAAATGGAAAATAAGTCGGACTTTTTGCCTATAGGGGCAATAAGCATATACACCTAAACGTGCTTTCCCGTTGATTAGTGACAATTAAAAAAAAAAACAACCCCCCCCCCCAAAAAAAACACAGCTTAGCCCTTTGTTTGCAATAACTGCCCACACCATAGTGCGATCACAGCGGCTAGTTCAGCTGCGTTAACACTGTTATAAAAGCCCTTTATAGCGTGCGCCAGCTGTGCGTAAAGTTGCAAGCAAACAGTACAAATCCACAACAGAAACAAAGTGATACGCAGCTGCTGTGGGGGAGGCGAGCAGCAGACTCAGTCACACCTCCACACTCCAACAAGCGGATGCAATTGACTTGACTTTTCTCGTACTTTCTCACTTCCTTTCGGTGCATACCAGACAATTATTTAGGAAGGTGCCTCAATATTTCGTCTCATTTTTGTCCTAATTAATGGCGTCCGTGGCAGGGGCGTTTAAACAAAAAAGCGGACCGGCTTCCTATGATTAATAAGGGGCTTTTCGGGAGTTTAACAAGTGATTTTTACCAGTTCTGTGAAGTCTACAAAGGCGGCAGCAGCCAGCATCCGCCCGTTAAAGATTGAGAAGACTGACAAGAAAGGTAGGCCGAACCGTCTTCTTCTCTCTCGCCTTTATCTTTCTCTTTCTCTTTGTCTTGATACAACATCGTGTTCCTGAAACCTTTATGACCCAGATTTTCTATTCAGTTCTGAAATTTAACAATCAATTAAATATGTAAATGATAATCTTTTAGAAATAAAAAGGGTTGTTTTTAGTTTTTTTTAAATGAGTTTTTTATGAGTTTTTTTGTTTTTAAGCAGTCAAACTTTAAAACTGAACCAGTGAACACTTTAAAGTGTGTTCCTGAAATCTGAGAAGTGCAAATCGATAATAATTATGGATGTTTTGTAAGATTTTAAGTTAAACTATAGCTACACTGTGTGAGGATGAGAATGGTAGGACAGTTCGCTAGTTTAACAGATTGGGTACATTTTTTCTCTCTTTTTAGTAAATGGCTTACATCATTTCCTCTGACAACAGACAGAATCAAATAAAAATTTATTTTAGTGAGATAATTTAGTGAGAAATGAGCTGTGGAAAAACCACTGATTAAAGTGTCCCATCTGCGTTATGCAGGGCTTTCCATTTTGGATGACTGTGTGACATGGCAGGTGGTTTTGAGGTTGTCACTTGGTATGTCTGCTGCCTGCTTTAATAAAACTGTCAGTTTAAAGGTGAATAATAAAGAGCTACCAGTAGATTTTGTTAAATCGGGCCAGTAGTTGTCAAGATTCATGTTTGTCACCTTGTTAAACTGAGACATCCTCTCCCCTGGTCAGATGTCAGATTGTGGTATAAACTGCAGAATCGAGAAAGGAGACACGCAAGGTGGATCTTTTACGTGAGCTTGAGAGTACGGAGATTTTATTTTTGAGCACCTGTTAAAGTTTACAAGATAAAGCTGTGAATTCTGGGTCACGCCCAAACACAGCAGTCTTTACTTCCGCGTTTTAATCAGAACTTTGACACAGAATTGAATCTTTATACTTAAAATTATCATAAAAAAGCAAAAGTGAGCGTCATCTTCCACATACAGTACTCAAGCGGTTGAACGCTTGATTGTTTGAGCCGCTATTTCATATCATCTTCTTTCTGATCCTTTCTCTCATGCAAACGTATTGTTTTAAGAGCTGCGCTGCAGGTATCTTTTACATGTTAGACTGCACGCTGTAGGGGAAGACTCCGTCAGATGTGCAGAGAGATGTGCAAATGAAGCTTCAGCTGAACAAACTGTTCTAGGGGCTCTCCGATACCTCTTGTTTTTAAAATGCTGTGTCTTCATCTCTCTTTCACAGCAAATCTTGGTCTTCAGTGCTGAGATTAGACCTGCCTAACAAAAAGGATCTTCAAGATGGTTAGAGAGAAGGACCAGAACCTGACCAGCTCCTGCGCACATAATGCGGAAGCGAGGCGAGCCGAGATGGCCTGAAGATCTAAGAGGTTATGTGAAGCATATATATAAATCTGTCTGCTGGAGAAGAGCTGCCTGTACACACTTATTGTCAGCGAGAGGAGACACATCGTAAGTCCCTTGAATAAGCTGAATGACCACTGCAGTAGAGCATCTATTAATGAAGCTTACACCAAGCAGGGCTACACATAAACTGCTTTGAAAACTACAGCCTGCATACGGAAGTACAGCACACAGACTGATCACTGCTTTCGTCTGACTTGCGGACTTTGCATCCCTCTAAACCAAAAAAAAAAAAAGTTAGGCCAAGCAACTTAAGGAGTGAAATAATCTGAGGCAATCATGAATGGCTATCCGGAAATGTCGATTAAGTGCGTCCTAGTTGGGGACAGCGCAGTCGGAAAGACGGCCCTGCTGGTCCGCTTCACCTCAGAGACTTTCCCCGACACTTATAAGCCCACAGTGTTTGACAACACAGGGGTAGAGGTCTACATGGACGGGATCCAGATCAGCCTGGGGCTGTGGGACACGGCTGGCAACGACAGCTTCAAACAGATCAGACCAAGATCATACCAGCAGGCCGATGTCGTCCTAATCTGCTTCTCTGTGGCTAACCCCCACTCTCTCGCCAGTGTCCAGAACAAGTGGATCAATGAGGTTCGACAACACTTGCCCAGGGTACCGGTGCTGGTTGTGGCAACGCAGACAGACTTGAGGGAAGGGGGTGGGCACCGGGGCACATGCATCACACCATCAGAGGGTAAACATGTGGCTCAAGATGTTAGGGCTAAAGGCTATCTGGAATGCTCCTCCTTAAGCAACCGCGGTGTGCAGCAGGTGTTTGAGTACGCTGTGCGGACAGTTGTTAACCAGGCCAAGAAACAGGCCAGAAGACGCATGTTCAGCATGAACCAGTGCAAGGTCTTTTGACCCGTTCACCTTGATTTTGTAAGCTCCTGAGCCTTTTATCAGATTTTTTATCAGATTTTTTTTAACATATTATTCAAACTCGGTTGGTGTTGTAGGGGTACAAGAACACAAATTAGGATTTCTTTAATAAACTTGGTTCTTTTTCACTAACCTCCCCACAAGACCGTCCTAAACTGGATCAGTATTTAAACTGAGAATACACTGACTGAAAACCTAACAGACTCTCATTCAAGTGCATAGAGGTGAAAATTCTATGTTTGTGTTACCCATACATGTCCTCAAGAATAGCGTTTATTCTTGGTCTAAAGGGAAAAAGCATTTTTGGTGAAGGACTTTTTCTTAATTAAAGCTTTAATTCATCAAGGATAATGCCTATAAAAACCCTAGAGACATTTTATTTAAAGGGATGAAGTAAATAATGATATGCTTGTGTTGCTGTTTCTCAGCAGTTATTTAACATACCAAGAAAACGATAATGTACGTGTCAGCTCAAAGAGCCAAATGAGCATATTTTACCATGTTGGGGTGAACGTACTGGTATATATAGTTAAATTTGATTAGATATTACCAGAAAACAAGTGCTAATTAGTCAACAAACAGTTGACAGAAATGCATACATGTTGTGTAATGTTCTCTAGATTATATTTGCATTTTTACATGTGAGGTTTTTTTAAAATTAAAAATGGATGACAAAAATCTAAAGATGATCTAGGATTTTTTCTCTCAGTAAAACAGTTTTTATTTTTATTGAAATCACCCAATGTGTATTAAAAAAAACCCAACAAAAAACCTCTACTCAGAAAATACATAAAAAAGATGTCCCCACTATTGTGTGTGTGCGTGCGTGTATTTTATTTCTGGAACAACTAAGGATTTAACACACTGACTACAACTTCCATTTATGTGAACATTCAGTGTGTTTGTACAGTTTTACCCATAGTGGAGGGCTGAATAAATGTGCCATCCATTGGGAACTGTATGTTACTTTGAATGTCATATATTGAGTCATTTTTGGTGTTTTACATGTAATTTCATTGGATTTGAGTGTATTTGCCTTCCATTAGAAAAAGGCAAATAAACTTAAATCTTTGCCTGACATTATTTGTCATGTAAGGCGAATAATCTTCACTTTGATTACAGCAAACCAACACATATTTGTATGCAGTGCCACAGAATATGATGGGAACTTTTGTAAACATGTTGTACTTCACTATATACATATAGTGTATATTGTGTGGCCGGTGTTTTATGTTGCTATGTTGTTTTGCATGTTTTGTGTATCCCTAACAAGTGTTATATGAAATATGGAAGCAATTAAACTCAAAGGAAGTGTGGATCAGAGTGTATAAAAACAGTAGGAAGCTTTATATTTTTTCAGCACATTTTGAAAAGAGCTGTTTCAAACTGTATAAAATGTTTGGTTATTTCTTCAAACTAATGATAATTATGTTAAAAACGCCTTGTTTGAGGAAAGCTTTATAAACCAGTCAAAAAGACCCGTATATACTGGCGTTCAGTAGAGTGCTGGATCACAAAAAAAACAAAAAAAACAAAACCCACCAAGCGGATTTGAAAAAGATCTGAACACCAATGAGCTTCCATATAAGGGCTTTACTTAATGTGTCATGTTCTGCATACAACGCTTGTCTGCAGTCTTTAGACATCTACGGACTCAGACCTTTAATACTCAGTCATCTAACGTATGGGATGAGATGTATGGTTTATATAGTGTAGTAGCTGTATAAGATATACTAATGCAGAGTGATGTGCAGGAAAATGTTAACGTTACTGTTGTATGATTCAATAAATTATAAATAATATGCATATTATATAAACTTTATTCAAGTCATTAGATTTATTTATTTAGTCTAAAACTTGCTCCTGAGGGTTTTGGGACTCGTATCAGTGTAAGCTGTAATGCGCAGAAGCCGTATGATTAGAAATACCTTCTGGTTTTTATGAAAGGCCTTCACACTGTCAAGTGTGAAAGCCAAAAATGTCAGGCTTGTCAAAAAATTACAAGATTTTGATATTGTATGTATATTGTATTGTATGTAAAATCAGTTAAAATCAACACACACACACACACACACACACACACACACACACACACACACACACACATACACACATACAGAGAAATCTATTCGTCCAAAGCTCTGTTTCAAGTCAAAACACAAGATATAGTCTGTAACAGTAACTCTGCAAAAGCAGACAAAAAGAATAATTTTCAGTATTTTGATATATGAGTTATTGACACTGTGAACATTTAGATTTTAAATATCCGTGTTGCAATACATCATCACTTGCCCTAAACATGAGGGGTGAGACACGTACATCAGAGAACGACACGTATGGCTGAAAAAACTAGTTTGTATGAAACAATTTTCTTTCGGTTTAACCCAAACTTTAGTGTTTTAACTAAATGAAAGTCTAAAAAAAAGGACAACCAGGAACAACAAAGCACCAGGGACGAAGCTCAGAGGAGCTCTTCCTTCCCCCTCATGCTGTCTCCCGCTCTTTCTCTACATATCTCTGTCCTACATGGTGTTTAGTGCTGCTGAGGATGAGAGGTACAAATGAAGACTTTTGAAGGATATGGTGAAAAACACCTAACCACATCCCAGCGCACACACGTGTAGTCTGTATATAATATAGACAAAGTTGTGCAAACACACACAGCAACTCTCAACACATCTGTCCGCACACTTGAACATACACACACGTTTTCTTTGCACACACTTACACTTGTGCTGACAACCATACAGCTCCCTGTAGATAACACACAAGAGCGTCAGACCACCTAAACAAAGGATGAACTTTATGAAACTGCAAGTCCATCAAAAAGGGTACAATAAGCCAGTTATCCGGGGTGCAAATGAACCATTGAGACTCTATTTGAGAATTTGATTCATTTACTTTAACAAAAAAGTTATTAAGTTTTACAAATTTGTTTGTGTGCTGAAGTTGTATCATATGACATGGGCCCAGGAAATTAGACTTCAGTTCATTCACATAATAAATATATAACAATATAAATAAAGCGCCATTCAAAGGTCGTTTATCAGAATAAAATGTATGTTTCTGCTACGTTCTGTATTTGACTTTGAAATAAAAATAAAGCAGGTGTACAGACTGGTTTAAACTTTCATTTAATTTTAGTATCTTCTAATCGAAGCCAAATAAACTTCTATTTGCCTGACAAGATTGTTTGTCCTTTCAGGCAAATAATCTTGGTCGTACAGAGGTTACACATATAATTCATAGGTTTGCTGTCCTATTAGGACATAAACAGTTTAGAAAATCTTAAGCCAGTCTCTTTATTTTCCCTCTCTTGTCAAGTTTCCTTCTGATTTTTAGTAGCAAAAGGATCATTTCTACTTTGCTGCTGGTATATTTTTGAAGGGTATTTGTAATCCAAAGATGTCGTCACATGTTCGAATGTATCTGACGATAAATGTAAAGCGTAAATGGACATTTTACATGCCTTCGATGCATGTCTGCAGTTTTATAAGTGACAAATAAGAAATGCTTGACTTTAAGAGTTCAGCGTGTTTGACAGCCTGCTGTGGTCACAGCTTTCATCTCTCACTGTGCTCTCTGCCACAGCTACCACAATACCTTATCCTTGTGTTCTGTGTTGCTGTATGCCTCTGTCTCTCTCTCTGCCTGTCTAACACACACACACACACACACACACTGGTGGTGTACACAGCTGTGTGCAGCCAAGCCACTTCATAGTCAGAGAGTGGTGGGTGTGCTTCTTTCTCATATGCCTTGGGGGACATTTCATAAGCACAAGTGTTGCTAATAACATTAATGACAATGAGTGCATTTAACTTAGGTTTTATTCCAAAGCTCTTGCACTACTGTCACAGGAAAAACAGCCACTCGTTTCCATTTTTTACAATATTGCACATTTTTAATTTTTTATTTAATTACTGACTTTAACAGACTCGATTTTCACCAGGTTTACTAAAGAAACAAGAATCAATATATGTATTTGTCCTTATTTTGCATTTTTTAAATGATGTAACAACCTGACTTTCAACAATTCCAGTGAAAAATTCAATTAAAGGCCAAAAGTAACAAACCACCTCTCAGTACTTTCCAGGCTTCTTCCTGTCGTATTCAGGCTGTAGTGACCTCAGTCAGTATGACATCGTTAAAACTAAACGCAGCTAAAAGTAAATGAACCACCTTAATATTTTAACTTTTTTTTTTTCAATGAGCCAAAATCACTTCTGGGTAAAAGGGGGCCTTTCCAGTGCAATGATGTGGCTTACTGATCTGAGCTCTATACCACAGGGGCGAAAAGCAAAGTCACACGTTGGCAACACAAACAATTCTCGCTAGACGTTATTAGTTAACTGTTAAATATTTATTTATTTCATGGGATCTGGCAATACAAAATCATTTATTATATTACCAGACAGAATATTTCAGATCAAAGTGCTTGTCCTACTGCAAACGAGCTCAGTTCACCAGAATTTGCTCATTATTGTGGGCGATAATCATGTTATACATATTTTCCTCAGTTATCGCCAAACCACTGCTCTTTGAGTTTTCTGTGCCCATGTCTTTGTCTTTATCTCCCCCTTTCTCTCTTTTGCTCTCATACACACACACACACACACACACACACACACACACACACACAAGCACGCAGCACACAGTGAACCAAACACTGAAATGAAGATAAGGAATGGTTTA
>VUQG01013844.1:30337-57883 GCA_015106755.1 Etia nguti | reverse complement strand
TCATTCTATGTCATTAAATTTTATAGAAGCTCGGAGGACATTTTCCACACACACACACACACACACACACACACACACACACACACAAGCACGCAGCACACAGTGAACCAAACACTGAAATGAAGATAAGGAATGGTTTAAAAAGCAGACTTTCTCAAACTCTAAGTCTTCTATTTCACACGTTCCTTCCTCACAGACACACACATGCACGCACGCACGCATGCACACACAGGAAACACCTGTCCTATACGAGCTCAGTACCACAGAAACTGAGTGACACATTAACACATCACATCACCATGCACACTTCTCTGCAGAATAAGACAGTAAAACTGTGTCAGTAACATTTCTCACTGACATTTGATTCCTTCATCCTTCTTTCCCATCATTCAGAAGTATTTGTTTACTCCAGAACAAAAAGATCCATTTTTAATCAGTGTTGG
The DNA here is from genome assembly GCA_015106755.1 of Etia nguti. NCBI lineage: Eukaryota > Metazoa > Chordata > Actinopteri > Cichliformes > Cichlidae > Etia > Etia nguti. The sequence continues at coordinate 57,440 of VUQG01013844.1, read as the reverse complement.
ACTTAACCGGATATAACCGGTGCACTGATGTCAATTAAATAAATATTCTGAAATGTGATCTTTTGTTTTTGTTATTATATTAATAATGGGTTTTTTGTGTGCACAAATTAACACAAAGTTTAAATGAAATGATTTATGTTTATTTCCAAAGTTAAGTTTATATGTATTTCAGAATAAACAGATAACTGTTTCTGCATTCTGTAGCTAGAGAGATGTATGTATTCTGAAACTTGTACTAATTTTCTGCATTACTGGACAAGTGCTGAAGTTTTACACTTTTGTGAATAAAGCTGATTGGCAGTTCTTGTTCTCTAAGATCTAAGATCTAAGATCTGCCCTGCTTCACGTTTACATAAGCTACAGCTCTCTGCCATCTTTAGCATCTTTACGCTGTGTGATAAATGAAAGTTATCTTCACGTTTCATTTAATTAGACAATAATCACTTCTTTAAGCATCTTTTTACTGACGCTGAGGGTTTTTTTTCTGTTTCATAGATGCAGACTGTAAGATTTTACAGTTTTTTTGTTTTCTTTTTACATTTTCTTCCAATAAATATGCTTGTCTAATATTTTTCTTTTCCTTTTTTTCTTACTGTATTTATTTTAAGTAGTTGTATTTCTGAGTACATCATCGTGATTTCACTTTTTGGACTATGTTTTAAATAAAACTCGGTTCATATATTGTATTTATATATTGTATAAGTACGCAAAACAAGTATTAAAGATGCCACGACCTTTGGGCAGTATTACAGAGATCTATTAGGTGTAGATTCCTCAACAGCTGAAGATGAAACCTGCTCTCAGTGGCTGATCTGTTACCATGCTAATTAATTCCTGTTTACAGAGTGAGACCTGGATCTGTGTAAAATTTGTTGTCATGTCAAATGTACGACTTGTTTCACTTCCTCACTGTTCCTGTTAAATGACATGAACATGAGTAAGAAAGTGTCACTGAGATGCACTGAATGTGTGTGACTGACATTTGTCATTAGCTGTGTAACACAGTAGGGTTCAGTGTGTGTGTGTGTGTGTGTGTGTGCATGAGTGTGTGTGTCATACAACTGGTTGTGGTCATGTACAGAAGTGGATGGGGCTGCAGGCATCGCATTTCACCCAGTGCATGTGTGCTATGTGATACTGCACCTGTACCTGTGTTTGAGTGTTTGTGTGGTTGTGTGTGCATGCATGTGTGATTGTGTGTGTGTATGTGTGTGTGTGATAGCCCCAGGTCCTGTTCCAGGAGCGATTACACACAGAGAGAGACAGTGACAGAGACAAACTGCAACTAACAACTAGCGAAGCATTGAGAGCTTCAGACAGGATGTAAGATTTCGAGAATTTTCTGTGGTCTCGGCTGGCTCGGCTGCAGCGAGGGAGAATGGAGATCAGAATCGAGTGACGCTGGATTAGGACCGAGGCTGTCCCGGCGACTGCTTTGCTGAATAATTGATCCTTGGGCCTGTGACCGGTTAAGAATGAGGAAGGCATCGCTGATGGTTTGGATCGGCCTTTTGGTGCGAGGTCAGTTCTTCATGATGGCTCATTTTGATGCCGCAGCTGTCACTAACTGTTGCACTGCTGAGGCGTGAGTTGCTTTAAAAAGCCAAGTTAGATTTGTTACTCTTCATCATCTATACAGTTTCCTTCTCTCTGTTTAGTGCAGCCTTCCATTCTCTTTCTGTGTGTTGCTCCTCAGTGTCCCATTGTGCTCAGGGTCATTATGCCCATAAACTTCTAAATGACCTGATGGAGAGCTACTCCAATGCTCTGAGACCCGTAGAGGACACAGACAAAGCCCTCAATGTCTCCCTGCAGATCACCCTGTCACAGATCAAAGATATGGTAAGTAGAGAGGAAGCTCAAATATGCTTTATCAGCCTTTAACTGCACACACAGTAAACGTTTGTGGACGCCCCCTATGTTCCTTAAATTTTTCAATACGGGTCTGGGACCCGTATGTCCAAATCCAAGCCACTCTTTCTTTAATAGGCTGCAGGAGTTTATATAATGTGGAAAAAATTAAAGTATTTTGTAGCTTTTTATTTAATTTCATTTAACAATAGCTAGGTGTATTTGTTCCCTTTCAAACTGAGGGATGACTGCTATATTAGAAGAAACACTGTGTGGATTTGACCACTGCTTGGCCACACTGGTTGAAGATTTTAACAGTGACATTCACAGTTTGTGTAATAAAATTCAGAGTGGCATTACGCCGAGGTTGCACTTTAACCCTTTAAAGCCTGAACCATGAAACCATTGCAGACAATTCCATTAAAAAATTTAATATATGAGTTTTAATTTGTGTCATATTTTCTACATCTGGCTTTTTATTTTTCAAATGTATTGCTTAAAGATGTATTGTGCAATTTATTTTGGATTTTCAGGGGAGTAAAAAATCCCACTGATGATGCAAAAGTCCTAACCCCCCCCCCAAAATCCATGTATTTAATATGCTTCAGTAGGTGTTAAGGGTTAAGCTGGTGTGTAATAAAATACAAATAAGTATAGAAAGAATTAGATTAGCAATAAAGAATTATTATGCGGTAACATTTTACATGATGACAATCTGAGCTGCAAAGATAAAAGATTTGAGAAGAAGCTGACAGTCACATTTTCCTGTAGCATGTTTCAAATGATTTATTGTACAGTGGTAATAACTCACATACACTCAGCCTCCACTTTATTAGGCATGCCTGCGCAGACTAAAGCAATTAAAAATACTCAACTGCTCCATCTTTTTGACACTCAATCAAGGATGTATTAGTACTGAGGTTGCTCTGCGGTTGTCATAATGAAGATAAGCAATGTTGCAACTGAATAAAGATATAATCATATTTATGCTAATTTGAACAATTTGTGATTTCCAAATGCCAAGCACCCACCAAACCCCCTGGTTCCCACACTTAGGCCCCTTTATACAACCCTGCAGCCTGGTGTGTTAGACCCTCACTGACTGTTATGAAACTCCACGCCTCCAGTTTGAAACTCAAGCATTCAGTAACAAATTTACATTTCTAAAAGCACTAGCTGGGAAACCCAGAGCATTTAACCTTTGTAGGCCTTGTCTCAGATATGACAAAGAGGCTGTTTTCACAGACCGTTTTTTTCTCCCAGTGGTCACATCTTCAGAGCTACAGATAAAGTGTGGGTTTCAGCATACAGCCTTCAGTGTGCTGTGAGGACTACACTCCGGATAATGTAGTATAAAGTCGGAGTCTTCAAAATGTACTCCGTTTGTGGGAGCCGTAAATCTAGGGACTGTCTCTTTCTGTCACTGTGTCTATGTTTGTGTGTGTTTAGGATGAGAGGAATCAGGTGTTAACCACATACCTGTGGATCAGGCAGGTCTGGCATGATGCCTACCTGAAGTGGGACAAGGAGGAATATGATGACCTAGAAATGATCAACATCCCCAGTGACCTGGTTTGGAAGCCTGACATCGTCCTCTATAACAAGTCAGTAACAAACAAAGAGAGAAGAACAGAAAGAAGACGAGGAATCATATTTTTATAGTTAATCAAATGGAAAAGGTGCATCTGATCGAGCTCACCCATTCTTTGTTTCTTTGTCCATGTAGAGCAGATGAGGAGTCGTCAGGCCCATCCAACACTAACGTGAAGCTTCGTTACAACGGAGAGATCATCTGGGACTCTCCGGCCATCACAAAGAGCACGTGTGTGGTGGACGTCTCCTACTTCCCCTTTGACTGGCAGCAATGCAATCTCACATTTGGCTCCTGGACCTACAACGGAAACCAGGTGTGTCTGCACACAGGGAGCATGCAGAGCAAGAAGGTGGCAGATATAAGACTGACAAACACATAGCGTCTTAAATATTTATCAGTATGTTCTCACTGCTGAACTCAGTGATAGAAAATATGGAAACACTCATGGACACTACTGAGTGGAAAGGTGAACCCAAGCAAAATGTACTAGAGGAGATGTTTAAGGAGCTTATCTCTCCATACAGTTGTGGTAGAAGTTTAAATACACTCATTGTGGTAATTTGGGGTTTTTGTTTGAACTGTTGTTTTCCAGGGTGGAATGATTTTGTAATTTGCAACACTGGGTTTAAGTTATTGTGTTGGCTATTGTTTTTTTTGTGATTTAAATGTTCATTTTCTTGGTTTTACCATGATTGCATCATCATAGTTCTACTTGCTTGTACATATTTCTCTGACATCTTTTCATCATCCTCTTGCATGCTCTCCACACAGGTGGACATCAGTTTGGGCATGGACAGCGGGGACCTGTCTGACTTTGTGGAGAACGTGGAGTGGGAGTGTCACGGCATGCCAGCAGTTAGAAACGTTATGATGTATGGCTGCTGTTCCGATCCTTACACTGAAATCACCTACACCCTGCTCCTGAAGAGGCGCTCCTCCTTCTACATCTTCAACTTGCTCCTGCCCTGCTTCCTCATCTCCTTCCTGGCCCCGCTGGGCTTCTACCTTCCAGCCGACTCGGGGGAGAAAGTTTCCTTGGGGGTGACGGTTCTGCTGGCGCTCACTGTGTTCCAGCTGCTGGTGGCTGAGAGCATGCCTCCTGCAGAAAGCATGCCCTACATAGGTCTGAATTATTTATGGGAGTATGGAAACTGTAGGAAGTCATACTCACCAGAATTATCTTGCAAAATAATAAAAATTCATACAGAATTATGAAGCACAAGGTCAAAATTTTGACTGATTTTACACGTGACTTTGCATGAGTGCTCCATTGATTATATGTTAAAAGTGTCACCTAATTTTAAACTACCTATAAACTTGAACTTATGTATTTAAAACAGGGCTTTAAGTGTGATCATTACTTAATTACTAAAAAAAATATTTTTTTGATTTGTGACTGATCTGGATGCAAAATATGCATCACATTGAGAAAATGCATTGTTTATGTTAAATACAAATGCTTATATATGTAATGGTAAAATATTTTTAAGGGATTATTTGATGGTAAAGATTTCCTTGGTGAAAATCTCATAAAAAAGTAAACTATCTTGGTAATTTTACGCCAGTACATAAAAGGAAATTCATTGGTATTTCCATGAGTAGTGGAATTCAATGATTTGGTAAGAAAAAAAACCAGTATAAAAATATTCATAAAATCATATACAAAGTTCCTTTATTTTAAATTGGTGCACTATACTGTATTTTTTATAGACTTTTTAATAGATAGATTGTGTCTGACTCTGTTTATAAATCTGTAATTTCTTCCTTCTTCCTTTTTAGGGAAGTACTACATTGCCACCATGACTATGATCACAGCCTCCACTTCTCTCACCATCTTCATTATGAACATTCATTTCTGCGGTGCTGAAGCCAAACCAGTCCCTTATTGGGCTAAGGTGCTCATCATTGACTACATGTCAAAAATCTTCTTTGTCTATGAAGTCGGGGAGAACTGCACCACGCCAGAAAGCGAGAGGACCCCGCTCTACCCAGAGGAACCCATGGGTGATAAGAGCTGCTACCATGATGACCGCTTCCATGATGGCTTCTACTATACTGACAGTGATCCATACAAGTACAGCAATGGCAATGGCGTACATCATCACAAAAACCATCACAAAAGACAAGGAAACGGCAACACCAACAGCAGGCATCACCATTACAACAACCATAACAACCACGCTTCCAGGCTGGAGAGGGGTGATGCAAAGCATGAGGCCACTCAGCGTTACCACCACATCAGGAGGGATGAACTAGACTACCAGGCTCCTCGGCATCCACTGCACCTCCAACACCTGAATGGGGGGTTTAAGGAGCAGATCCTTTATTCCTCAGAGAAGAATCAAGTCCCTGCCTGTCCCTGCTGCTGCCCCTGTATCCAACATAAACAGGTGACACCGCATGCTGTTTAATCCTTTACTACTTTTAAATGCAACTAATATTCAGTTAGAAGTGGTATGTAGCACTTTTATGTGTTTAATATTTTTCATTGCCAGTGTGTGAGTGGTAAAATGACGTCTTCCCCATGTCTTTGGGTTGCCTCTTACAGCCTGTGATTTTGGTGACTGGGGAATGATTTTCAGAGGAAATCAATATGGAGTTATGTTCATTTTTATGATCCCTCCCTCAGTGTCTCTCTTCTGCCCTCCTTACGGAGCAATAGCTGGCTTATAAAGGAAATGTACAAACCAAAAAACAGTTTGTTTCACCACAGAATAAAGTCTAAAAGAAACTCCAGATAAGGACAAAAACCAATGAGTGATCAGTTAATGAGTATTTTGCTCTCAAAATGTTAGCGAGGAAGCAAACTAAGATTAGTGAGCTAGCTGCTATGTTGGCAAGTCAGAAATTCATCTGTGTTGCCCAGGGGTTAGACTGTGCTTTGTCAGATAGGGGGAACCCCTAATATCTGGTGTAGTTAATAATAATAATAATAATAATAATAATAACAGTTATTTGAAGATAAAAACATAAATAAATAAATAAATAAATAAATAAATCAAGGCAATACAGAAAAAAAAGCAATACAATTTAAAAACTGATAACAATTTAAAAACTAATAGGCATAGAATTAAGACACATAGGATAGGGTGAACAAGTGGGTCTTTAACTCAGCTTTAAAAACCTGTCTTGGTCGTCATGGTAGCAGCTCTTGAGGGAGGTTGTTCCACAAAAATGGGGCTCGGAAAGAAAAAGCACGCTCCCCAATAGTCTTTTTTCTGGCTTTAGGAACTTTTAGAAGACCGGTATCCTGAGATCGGAGGGCACGGGATGGAACATAGAGGTGCAAAAGGTCAGAAATATATGAAGGCGCCAGACCTTTTAAAGCCTTGTAGGTGAGCAACAGGACCTTAAATTCTGCTCGAACCTGACAAGGCAACCAGTGAAGAGATTTCAACACTGGGGTAATGTGCTCAGATTTCCCAGTTTTGGTTAAAATGCGAGCAGCTGCATTTTGTACCGTCTGTAAGCCTCTAAAACTTTTCTTCGGTAACCCAGAAAGAAGAGGATTACAATAATCAATGCATGAAGTCACAAATGCATGGACAAAAACCTCTGCATTGTCTAGTGACAAAATTCGTCTGATTTTAGCAATGTTCCTTAGATGATAAAAGGCAGTCCTTGTTGTCTCTTTTACATGAGATTCGAAGGAGAGCACCATGTCAAACCACACGCCCAAGTTCTTTACCTTGTCTTTGCAATTTATGACATAGTCATCAATTTTCATGCTAAAATTTGGGGACAAATACTGGAATTTTTGTGGTCCAAAGACCATCAAATCCATCTTTTCTGTATTAAGAAGCAGGAAATGATCAGATAACCAGCCCCTAACTGCAGATAGACAAGCTTGTAATTTAGACAATTAAGCACAGTTTCCAATGGTTAAAGGAACATAAAGGTGCAGGTCATCAGCGTAACAATGAAAGGTTACAGTAAAAGAACGTAGGAGAAGACCAAGAGGCAGCAGATACAGAGAAAACAGCAATGGTCCAAGTACAGAGCCCTGAGGGACCACATGCCTCACAACACAGGTCTCAGAGAGATCATTTTTAAAACTAATAGTCTGGGATATCCCAGATAAGTAGGATCTCATAATGCATTTCCTGTAACTCCTATAAAATGTTCTAGCCTACCCAATAAAATACAGTGATCCACAGTGTCAAATGCAGCACTTAGATCTAGCAGTAGTAAAACTGAGGTGGGATCATTGTCTGCATTTACTAACAGATCATTTACTACTTTGATTAAAGATGTTACTATCGAGTGGTTTGGTCTAAAAGCAGACTGAAATGGCTCAAACAGATTGTTTGTTGAGAGATGGTCGGTGAGCTGCTTCAAAACAACTTTTTCAAAGACCTTAGACAAAAAAGATAAATGTGAGATGTGTCTATAGTTTGCAACCATGTCAACATCCAGTCCAGGCTTTTTCAAGATCGGTATTACCACAGCTGATTTAAAACAAGCAGGGAAAACTCTGGTCATCAATGAAGTATTTAAAAGAAACAGAATGTAAGGTCCTAAAACTGACCACAGTTCCTTTATAGCCCAGGTTGGTAGAGGATCCGAAGAACAGGTTGTACATCGAGCTACGTTTACAACCTTAGTTAATCCAGACAGGAATATAACCTTGATGTCAGAGAACAACCTTGTGCAACCTAGGAAAGAAACCACCTAGAAATAGACACATAAAACCTTAGAATCTTATTTCTGCCACTGGAAAGAAAATGCCAGGAAGATTTAGATAAGTCAAAATTTTTAGTTATTATCTAAAAATTTTGGGGTAAACACCTGGAAATTTCAAGATACTTCTGAATGAGCTATAAAAACTTGTATTGTGAGTTCCAGTAGATTGTTTTGGTTTTTTTTGCATATAGACCCTTAATACTGTGTTCCTGTTGATCTGAAGCTTACAGATCTTTTTGGATTTAACTGAACTGAACAAGATGTAAGCTGATCAGCTTAAATATAAATTGATGTCCTGATGTAACCCTACATTGACCATGAACGCCACAGACTACCCTGCACCAGTCCAACATATTGCATCACTGTAAACTTCACCACAGTACTGCAAACTAACCAGTTTATCCAGTATTAATCTGTACTAAACTGCCCAGTATTTTCATGGATGACGCATTGATCCAATATCTGATTTTAAAAAATCGAGCATGATTTAGAAACAAATGACAGTGATGAGAAAGAAGAAAAAACAATATGCTGAGGGTGTAAGTGGGATTTGGGATGATATTATTTTCTTTACAGGAAAGGAGGAAGCAACACCAGACTACAGCACTAGGGATGGGTATCGAGAACTGGTTCTTGTAGAAAACCGGTTCCCAACAGTCCAATTCCATAAAATTGTTAGCCTGTCTACCTATCGATCCCGCTCATCGGCTCTTGCACTCGTACTACAATCAACTGATTTGAGTTCGCGTGTCGGAGGAAAACAGCGACAGTCTAGAGCGTAGATATGGACATTTATTTTATTATTATTGTGCAAAAGTACGAGATAAATGGTAAAGTGGAAAACTGCATCCAGGACAGAAACAGTCACATTATGCTGCTAACACAACTTTGGCTTTTTGAAAGAATCTGCCAAAACAGCATGCTAATGCTAATTAGTCAAGAATCCAGAGTGAAAGCTGAGTGAATGCTGACCCCAGCAGCAAGACCCTGAACTTAAACAGGTAACAAGCAGATGAGCAGTCAGGCTGCATCCTGGAAAGTGCTGGAACATCATCACCAGATAGTTCCAGTCCACTTTAACCTTGGTATTAGCCTTTAGGCTAACATCGGCTAACATGAAGCAGGAAGAAAACCAAATAGGACAACTTCAAGAGAAAAAGACAGTCAACATGATTCAGTTAATGAAGGGACCTTTACTTGATTTTAGGAACCAAAACTGACCCCAAGCTTTCTTCTTGCTAATGTTAGGTAATTTTAGTCTGCCTAACTATCTAATGTAGTGTGGATAAGCAACTTTATCCAGACTCTGAGGGCTACTATCGCTGGTAATCTGGATTGTTTTAAATTACTTAATCAGTAGATTACTTTATCAACAAAGTTATAAATAGCTTGTAAACCTTAATTGTTTATGCATATGATTTTTAGTACCAAAATGCTTCATCAGCCAATATAAACCATGGTGCAATTTACGAGTTGAGTCCGACTGTGTGTTTATCCAAGAATAAATAAAAGCAAAGGTACAAAGCAAGAAACTGTTTCCCACAGAAAAGGGGCAAAAACGAGGGAGATTATAAGGAGGAGACTGACAGCAATGATAGTGGTAAAACTTCCAGGGAAAAATCTTTTTAAAAACCTTATCTGGGGCAAAGCCAGCAAAAAGTGTTTTTATTAGATTTCACTGGTGATGTACTCTCATGTCCTGGTGTCCTTTGAAATTAAGTTAAATTTAGACAATGTTTCAAACTAAGTGCCTGAAAGCATTTCAAGATGGCCGAGACTTGCTTCTAGAAGGAGTGTGATCCAAGTCACAATACCTAATACCTAAATGCAGATGTGTCAAAGCACAAAGGACATACAGCAAATGCAACACTGCAACATAACAGTGCTGAACAGTATGTATCTCTTGCTGTCATGAAACATGTTATAGACTGCAGTTTGTCTAATGGCCACAAGTGTCATTAACAGCAATGGCCTTCTGGATGTTATGTAAATAACCTTTAAATGTTTTTTCCATCCATCCTTTCTTCAGGTTGTTAAGAACATCGAGTACATTGCAAACTGTTTCCGTGAGCAGAGAGCCACGTGTATCAAGGTAGCAGAGTGGAAGAAGGTTGCCAAGGTGATGGATCGGTTTTTCATGTGGATCTTTTTCGTCATGGTCTTCCTCATGAGCATTCTCATCATTGCCAAGGCATCTTGATAGCTTCTTCTTCTTTTCATCAACACTAATCCTTCAGTCTTGTTACACCTCGGTTTGACTTTAATGCAACGTGAGACAAATGAAGACTATTTTGTCTGCAAGAAAACCGTGTTTCATGTCAGTATTGTGTGTGTGTGTGTGTATGTGTGTGTGTGTGTGTGTGTGTGTGTGTCTCTGAGTGTGTATGTTTGTATGTGTGTCTGAAGAACGTCTTCCTGACGAAGGGCACGGGTCGGGAATACTAAAGCAGACAAACAGAGCCCACTGTCGCTCCTCTCAGGCTCCTCTATGTATTCACTCAGCTAAGAGGCTTTTTTACCATTCAGGCCACGCTCAAAGGAGCTAGTCATCCAATCCTGACCCATTAATGCTGAGAAACCTCTTTATTGGTGGAGTTTTTAAGCCTATTGGCCTAAGCTATGCTCCGTAGAACAGGGTAAACCTGAACAGAGGTAAATCCCCCCAGTTCAGAGACGAGGTGAATACATCCACATGCTCTGGGATTGCTAGCACATTAACCCCCCAATAAGGTGCTCGGCGTTTCAGATGTGCCAAGTGCCTGGTTTAAGGTTGACCTTCGAGAATTGAGGATGTCTTTGTGGCTTTAACCGAGATAGATTTTTTTTCAGCAGATGCGTTGCACTTGTGCACTGGCTTCAGGTGAAACACATCACAGAGGTAGTCAAAGTGATGCAAGGTGGAAGATTGACCTTTGAGAGGTAGGCTACACTAGACAGCTAGGCTTCCTTTAGAGAAGTGAGTATTAGCTCTTACTGCAGTAAAGGCCCGAAACAGAGTGCTTGTGACAGCCAAAAAAACTGATTCTGTGCATCGCAGGAACTCAGCAGATATTTATTTATTTTTAGACCACTATACTACCATCCAAATAGTTACGTACCACTGTCAGTAGCCAGGAATGTTGCATTGTACAGACTGTTCTTCACGTAAGGTGATTCTCGGTCCAAGATGGCAATCGTTGTGATTCGGCCGGTGTTTGTGTCGATCCGTAACCAGTTGGCTGGATCTGAGAGTTTGGAGTACCTGAACAGAAATACAAAGAGATTCACACAGTGACTCGTTATTTCAAGCCAGGCATTATTTACTGAGTTCTGTGATAAAAGCAACGAGAATGTCTCAAAGGTTTAATTTTGTATTCTGCTGGAAAAAAAAGTCTCTATTTCCAGCTTGGCATTTTATTCTTTTTGTCTTTATTAGTTTACACAGAATAAATATTTTAGACCATGAATTTTTACATAATTATTCTAACTTTTGAGAGCAGCCTCACAGGGGAAACCAAACTGGCTTGTTGTTATCAGTAGCTCAAACTAATTTGTAGGACAAGCCGTGGAATTACAAAGCTAGCTCATTTCTCATGGACTGTTTTCAAGCTGATAAATACTTCCACTGCTAAATAGCTGTGATGAAAGGGAAAAAAATAAGGCTTGCTGAAGAATGAGATGGAGACTGCTGCTGGCTGCTAAGTGTTATCTTAACAGGCCTAATGGAGAGAATAGCTGTCACCTTAACCTACCATATTACTCCACATTTTTCACACATGCTGAATAGTATTACTCATATTAGAAGCTGGATGTGATGTACTTTAAAAGGGGGAGAAGACATTCGAGGAAATTGGGCTAACTTTAAAGATTAGAGGAATTCTTCCAAATTTCCATCTGAAAAGCGGACTCGAATCTTTTGAAGAGGTGTAAAGTTTCAGTCAGACTCTGCTTTTTACTTCTTAGTGTAAAATGTACCTGATGGTTTGCTGCATGAAGCGATCAGGATCCTGTGCACTGAAAGTGGTCAGTGTTGACTCTGGCATCATTCCCTCTTCAAGCCTAATGAATTTGGGGTTGGGCTCAAAGTAAGGACTCTCATTGACATCTATCACTCTGATGGAGACAGTGGCAGTGGACTGTCGGGGAGTGTGGATGCCTTTGGCCAGGGAAACTTCATTCCTCGCTTCCACTGTCAGCACATACGTCCTACTGGTTTCGTAATCAATAGGCTGAAAAACAGTAAAAGAGATTGGAGTGAATAACACCTTAAACATATAGGGTAAACTAAATCACATAAAAGTTGTGGTTATGTGTCACTGGTCTTAAAGCAATGACTAAATACTTTTCTTCTTCTTTGCCTGAAAAATGCTATTGTGAACACATGCATTGGACAGTGGGATGAGATAAAGAGACTAAATCCTTTAGTGATCAGCTCAAGGATACAAAACAGCAGGAGAGCTGGTGTAAGAGATGTGCAACCAATCTTTTCCATTTGAAATGTGGTCAGAATTAACAAAAAAAAGGATTTTAAGCTTTCATTATGTTTTAAAATTTTGATTTTGCACAATATTTGCTAGCAGCAAAGCTTTTACAAAATATGAATTACTGTCAGTAAATTAACCTTTGTTAAAAAAAATTCAAAACAAAATCCGGGAGCCGCTGCAGTTTTATCAGTACTCTTTGAAAGATGCTTTACACAAAATTCTTTTTCTACTTTCAGATAATTAATCAGGATGAATTGCTAATGTGTTTTTAATGACAAGAGGTGAGATGACATATGAGGCAACTTTCCTTCTATTAAATCCATGCATTTCCTAATCAAATAAACATGCCACATGTTTTTCATGCCAGACCACATATCATGTATCATTGCAAACATATATGCATACTTATACTATGCGTTTCCATGGGATTACAGGCTGTTTGAAGAGCTTTTTCAATAGGAGGCTTTACCTTGACGACTGTTACCAAGCCCTCATTAGTGGTTGGATCAGTGGGCACGGAGAACCTGCCGGTGGGGTCGCCCCCGGTGATTTTGTAGACAGCATTCCAGGCCTGCGTGTTGGGCTGGTCCTTGTCAGTCACTGTCAGGTTAGCCACAATGACATTCACGCGGTTTTCAGGCACCTCGCCGAAAAACTGCATGAATAAACCATGAACACAGAGAGCAGCGAGCTGTTAGTGATACTGCTGTGGCAGCGAAAAATACACCGAGCCTTGCCTCACACAGCACAGCAGGACCGATCTTGGGTAAATAGATATCTAAGGTAACTTATCATGTCGTCATGGCCATCTCATTCCCCGTGCTCCCCTGATAGCACAACAGTAGCATTACAAATTTCAGTGATTCGCAGGCACAGTAAGTGCCTCTTTCACTCGGGCAGGCATCCCCTGTACTTGCATGTGTCAACATTTGGAGGGGGATATAACACTTTACGCATGGCTGGTAACTTGTATATCTGTGTATGGCTTCAGAAATGCAGGGCAAGCAGAACTAGGTAAGTGAGCAGAACTGATGGCTGAGTGCATATATCTACATTGGGGTGAAACAGGAGTCCTTGTGGTGCCTCTTTTACGCTAAGATTGCTGTGCTGACATCTCCGATATGAGGTTGTTTCTTACCGTCTCAGCAGTAAACTCTGGCGGGTTGTCATTAATGTCAGTGACTCTGATGACAGCGGTGGCCGTGTTAGAGAGGCCATACATGGGATTGCCCTCCATGTCACTGGCCTGGATTATAAGTGTGTACTGTGGCACTTTCTAAAGGGAAAGAAAAAAGAGGCTGAATTAGCATCACTCCCAACAGCACCATCAAAAAATTTGCATTTGAAGCTTCATAAAAACAGGATTCATTCTTAAGACTATTGAATTGATTGAGCCTCCCTATTAAGAAGGTAGCACACTGTAAATCAGTATTAATGTGTCCAAATAAAGTGAAACAAAACTGAACAGGCTAGCTTCATAATTATCGTGACTGATGGTGGGTTTTTTATATTAATCTGGTTTATTTCCTGTGAGGTACTCTGAATTTGTTTGTGTGTCTCTGTGTGCGTGTGTGAAAAGTACATCTCTGCTCTGGACACTATCATGAAGCTAACAAATGACTCTTTTCACATTAAAAACCACTCAGGTGATGGGCCAGTTGCTAGGTAATGAGAGTCGGCCAAATTACTTTCATGGTGGCAACTGGCGGGCATAAAATTGTGGCCCCCAGGGCGGAAGTGATTGAGCAGCCACCTCAGCCAGATTGCCCTCACTAGAATTGAACCAACTGGCAACTAGCTGTATATATTACTTTATTTATTATGAGATAGATCCATGCAATTCCAGAGATAGAAAAATAAGATGAAAGTACAGCTTGTAGGCTAGAAAAAAGACAGAAGGGGAAAAAAAAGAAAAACACACAGCAGGTGAAAATGAAGAAAGCCCAGTTCTACTCCTCTTTTAATTCTAAATAAGAAATATTCCCTTTGGCTTGTTAGTTCTCAGACAGTCTTGATATATGTTTAAGCAGGTTTGGCATCGTATTTAAAAAGAAATCGAAACATAAACCTCAATTGTACTGATATATCTCCGGAGTAAGAAGATGAAGAACAAGGAATATAATGGATAGCCTTGCTAATGAAGGTGTCACTTAAATGCAGATGCAGTATGCCTATTAAATCCACCTTCTTAAACACTATTCTTACAGTCAGAGTGAAGTAGTAACAGTATTTGAGCAGATTAAACAAGCACCAAGGAAAGAAAAGTGTCAAATACCTCTCTGTCCAGGCCTGCTGCCACTGTAATGATGCCTCCGGTTTTGTTGTTGATGGTGAACATATTGGAGGTTGGACTCTCGGGATTCTGAGACAAGATCTTGTAACGTAGCATCCCATTAGCTGTTTTGGGGTCATCTTTGTCAACAGCTGTTACTGTCATAACAAATGATCCTATGGGATAGAAAGAACGAGACAGGGTGTCGATATTTTCACGTCACCGCTCTAATTGGCAATCAAAATACATTAGAAGTTCAGTGAACGCTGCTACGCTGAACACAACTGGAATTATAGCGCTGCTGTAATACATCCATCGTTAATGCTTTTGTTTTCTTGTAATGCAGCTGATCGCTAGACACAGTTATAACACAGTGGCCATCCCAGAAATGCCATTAATACTCTTTAATCTGCGAACACCATGGTAGAGAATACACTTCACGTGGTTTATTACCTGGCTTGGAACCCTCTGGAACAGTGCCATTCCAGATCTGATGGGTGAACTCGGGTCTGTTGTCATTCATGTCGATCACATTGATCACGATATCAATAGGGTTTTCAACTTGGTTTCCATTCAGGTCTACTGCATGAGCTCTCAGCTGGAGGAAAACACAAACACATCTGTACTATAAGCACCATTTAAGTCAAGGATGTTCTCATACGCATAAACATTATATGGGCTTAAACCACAAACCACTCACTCAGTCTCAGCTATTAAACTTTGTGATGATCAACCCCGCAAGCCATTACAAGAATTAGTCTTATACCAACTTGTGTGAGGGATACTGCTCATATACAGTGCTTTGAAAAAGTATTTGGAGTACTTCTCCACGTTTTGTCATGTTACAACAACAAATTGTAAATGAAATTATATTAAGTGATAGCCACATAAATTGTGGCGTGCATTTGTTTTCAGCCTCCTTTACTTTGATAGTCCTACATAAAATCCAGTGTAACCAGTTGCCTTCAGAAGTCACCTAATTAGTAAATAGAGTCCACCTATGTGTACTTTAACTTCAGTATAAATACAGCTGTTCTGTGAAGGCTTCAGAGGTTTGTTAATGTCAAATGTATTTATATAGGGCCAAAACAAACAACATGTGCCTCAAAGTGCTTTATATTGTAAGGTACAGACCCAACAGCAATACATAGACAACCTTAAAACAACCTCCTATGAGCAAAAACTTGGCAACAGTGGGAAGGAAGAAACCTGTGGCAGAATCAGGATCAGAGAGCAATCTGCTGTGACTGATTGGGGGTAATAGGAGGGAGACAGGGGAAAAGACCTGGCCCTGTTACAGTAAAACTAAGGGAGGATTCGGGGTCATCTGATCCAGGCCTAACTATAAGCCTTATCTAAAAGGAAAGTTTAAGACTAAGTAGAGAGGATGTCTTTCTCTCGAATCCAAACTGGGAGCTGGTTCAACAGAAGAGAGGCCTGAGAGCTGAAGGCTCTGCCTCCCATTCTAGGAACCTCAGAGAGCATTAGTGAACAAAAAACCCTCATGAAGACCAGGAAACATGCCAGACATGTCAGCGATAAAGTTGTGGAGAAGTTTAAAGCAGAGTTAGGTTATGTAAACATATTTTGGGTTTTGAATATCTCACAGAGCACTTTTCAATCCATCATCTGAAAAAAGTATGAAACATAGTGGTAGCAGCATCATCATGTTGTGGGGAAGCTGGGGAGAGATCACGGGAACGTGGATGGAACTAAATGCTGGGCAATCCTGGAAGGAAACCTGTTTGAGGCCGCAAAATTCTTGAGACTGGGCGGAGGTTCACCTTCCAACAGCGACAATGACCCTAAACATACAGCCAGAGCTACAATGAAATGGATTAGATCAAAGCCTATTCATGCATTAGAATGGCCCAGTTAAAGTCCAGACCTAAATCCTATTGAGAATCTGTGGAAAGACTTGAAAATTGGTGTTCACAGACACTCTCCATCCAATCTGACTGAGCTAGATCTATTTTGCAAAGAAGAATGGGCAAAAATTGCAGTCTGTCGATGTGCAACGCTAGTAGACACAAACCCCAAAAGACTTGCAACTGTAATTGCAGCAAAAGGTGGTTCAACAAAGTACTGACACAAGTGGGCTGAATACAAATGCACGGCGCACTTTTCAGATTTTTCTTTATAAAAAAATGCATAATTTTCCTTCTATTTTACAATTATACTCTACTTTGTGTCAGTCTATCACATAAAATCCCAATAAAATTCATCTATGTTTTTGGCTGTAACATAACAAAACATGGAGAAATTCAAAGAGTATGAATACTTTTTCAAGGCGCTGTAAAGATAGCTGTGCATGTATAACAAAAGATAAAGGATGACTATATTTATTCAAATGAAATGCCACTGCTGTTTCATGAATGTCTCACGAGACAAATACATTCTGGTTTAACTCTTATCATATTTACCATATTTATCATTTATCATAGTTATACTGCTGCCTAACATGGAATCGCATTTGTTTTATAAGACTACATCTGATTCACTGCATCTTTTTGCCGTTCAAGTCCAATTTATCCAACATAATGTATGGTTCATGCTTAACATGGGATTTAAATTCACTCATATATGAGTTGTCATACTTTTATAGCATATAAGTATAAAAACAAAATATGAATCCAGAGATATATCTGTGGCAGCTAATATAGTTACTCTATTAGATGCAAGCTCTGTAAACAGATTGAGAGATACTACTTCTTAACTTACTGTGATAATTCCAATCAAATGAATAAAGATAAAGTTAACTTGTAATGAAGAAACTCACACGGGGGCAGAAATGTATATAAAATGAAGCTAAATCAACTTAACTGACACGTTATTACAACAGAGCTCTACACAATACACACACACTGACACTACAAAGCAGAGGATAAATAAAATCTTCATGATTTTGTTTTTTTTCTTTCAGGTCATGTGATGTATCAAGTGCAGCAGCAGAATACCATCATCTATTATACTAGTCTTGTACCACGAGTTGCTCTGTGATTCTTATACCTTGTGCTTGAATTGCAAAATAATCAGTGGATTTCATGTTACAGCGTCAAGTGCAGACAGTAGAATTAATCGAGGAAATTACAAAACTACTTAAGAATTATGGACATATAGCTTAAATTGGACAAGCATAGACATCTGTGACTTTGTGACCTTCCAAGGCCAGTTGATTAGACTTTACAAGACGAATATGTCAAAGGCTATAATTTCATTTAAACTACAACCTGCCTGATTTTCTACCATCTTGCTTTCAAGCACATTATTTAAGTCAAACTTGATGGAATGGAAAAATCACTAATACAGCACCATCGCAGCTCATTGTGATATATCTAACACACATGCAATTTATTCAAAATCCTTGAAATTCTCAGACGGATAAGTCAGATTTCCTGGGAGACCCCTGTCTTTATGGAGTCTGAGATTGTTAAGGCTACACATGACTCTTGAGCACATGCCAATTGGAAGGCATGCACAGCACTACCACAGAACATTTCTCTTTATAATCCAGAATGGAAAAACCTTTTCAAATCACAAGAAATTATTGAAGAGGGCCTTTGTTTCTAACTATTTTACATGACTCACATGGAAGCTGGGGATGTGCTCCCGATCAAGGGGCTTGTTGACAGACAGCTCTCCGGAAATTGGGTCGATGATGAAGATTCCAGTGGGAGGCTGGTCAGCACCAGGGCCTGTCACGCTGTATCGCAGGGATCGGTTTTTATCATGGTCTGATCGGATCTGTTGGTATAAAGATTTGTTAATGATAGGGCACATATATAACCCAATAATCCCAGAATTGCTAATTATTTTCAGTACTAATCAATGATTTCAACAGCAATCACAATATTGATTTAAAAATAGGTTGTTATGTGAATACAATAGTACATAAAATGAGGGTCTACATATACACGTATTGAAATTCTCTCTTGGCTGTCTATCCTGCTTGCCATGTAAGCTGAGACCCCCAGCTCCTACACTCTTGATCCGTTCTGAGCAAACTGAGCTTTTCCTCTTCCTGATATCACCCACTAAAGCCAATAAACATCCCATCAAATATGGCCGGATTAAAAATAAATTATACTTAGAGAATGTACAGTACTTAACACTCTGTAAGGAAGTAAGCTTAATATGCTGAAAGGATCTACTTCTTAGCTGTCTCAAGCTTTCCGTGTCCTCTGTCAGCCACCCACACCTAGCCCTGACTAGAGAATTGGTGTAAATGAATTGGGTTGTGTCTGTCCTTGAGCCATGAAAAAAGGAGTGTAATATCTCAGCAGTCAACCGAAGAGCAATTATGCTGGTGAGCACTTCAGATTTCTCCCTGCTTCTAAATAATGCCAGGTTATACTGGTACCGACTGCTCCCTGAAACAAAAGATAAATAATACAGTGGAGGAAAAACCCTAACCTTTAGCAAAGTGCTGTAAATATGAAGTATTTTGTTCAAGGCACAAATCTCCTGTCTATGACCCTTTGAGTGAAGGCCCAGGGTAAGGACGAGCAAGGTTGTCATATAAAGCAAAAGGCTTTTTTTGGTTTGGGCAGCAGTGTGTGTGTATGTGTGTGCGTGTGTGCATGTGTGGGTGTGTGGACATGCATGTGCTTGTGTGAAGTACATTACCCGGACAAGCTCTTGTGGGAATGGGCCTCGTGAGTTCTCTGGGACATTGATTGGGGGGATGACCCAGTCTCTCTTCATGCGTTTCAGCTGGCTGTCCATGTTCCGTGGTGGAAATGCTATTTCCTTTAAATCCTTGGACATGACTGGAGGGACAGCGCCTTCCTGCACCTGGCAAAAGCAAATGATTTAGTGATCACATGTATGCGGTCAAGTATGATGGCGTACATTTTTAGCCCTGCTAGCGCACAGCTCTGTGGATGGTAAAGCTGATCCTTAAGTTTGAATGCCACAGAATTTATCAACAGTCACTTTACATTTTGCAGAGGTTTGTACAAAGATTCTTGCATTTTAGACTCCTGATGACTTTAGTAATCTGACTCTACCTCAGACACAAGCATCAGGCAGACAACTGTGGTTAGTACAACTGAATTAAATTCAGTTCAATTTAGTTTATATAGCATCAAATCACAACAACAGTCACTTCAAGGTGTTTTATATTGTAAGGTAAAGATAGTACAATAATACAGAAAAACAAAAAAAAACAACCAGATAATCCATTATGAACAAGCACTTGGCAACAGTGGGAAGGAAAAACTCTACTTTAACAGGAAGAAACCTCTGGCAGAACCAGGATTTGGGAACTGAAGAGATCATTAATGCATGCCAGAAAAATGTGGTACATATGTTCATGTTCCCTTCAGGATATATAAGTGCAAGTGATTCTTACACTTTTGCCAAGACATTCCTTTGTAATTACATGTATTTATTTTATGGGTTAATAGCATTCATCGGCAAACACTAACATGGCAATTTCAGAATATAAACATGGTAAGGAAACACACTACGAGTTCTGGTTTGCTTTAAATGGCAGACGTCTTCTTATGTCCTGATAAAATACACCCACAGAGATAGAGCAGCTTCCATAATGGATCTGCCATCCTCCCTCGGCTGTAATGAATGAGATTTGAAACAAAGGAGGATGGTACCTGAAAGCCAGACACTAAACACACAGATGGCTCAAATTGCCTATGCTGCTCCAGAGACTGAGGAGACTGAAGTAGTGCCAGAGAAAGTTAAAATAACCTTGAACAAAACAAGGCAGAAAGGAAAACAGAAAAACAATATGCGAAATCCGTCAATGTCAATCTATGATAGCTGGAATTTTAATGGAGCTGCCGTGCCCCTTCAAGTATCTCCCCCACTGTTATTTTTATGTAATTAATTAAATCTTGACCGGTTGTGAGGTAGTCAAGTCCTACAAACTACAAAGTACCCTATGCAAACACAGAAATTAATTACCACTTTCTCACCTTATAACATGACCCATATCCCACACTCCCCCTCCTCTAACATCTGGGGAGCTGTTGCCGAGCTTCCACTAATCATGTTTGAAATCCGATTATACTACTTTCACACATTGGAAATGCAGAGAGGCAAGCGGACAGATAGTGAAGGAGCATGCTTCAGAAATATCTATTACCCTATTAAAATGGGTGTGAGTGAGAGCAGTAATTATTTGCAACTTGTGTCTGGAATGATGAATGGCATGGTGGGTTTGTTCTGCCCAACACAAATCTATCTCTGGTACGCTGGAGGTCTGTACCAATCCACACTCTGCGAACCCCTCTTCATCTTCCGACTAGGAGTCTACTTCAGAGTGCAGGAGAGTGTTTGGCTGAGTGATGGCCTGAGTGTTTGTGAGTGTGTAGAAAGGATTTCATGTGTGTGTGTGTGTGTGTGTTTCCCCTTTTAGGAGAAATTCTTCTTTCGGATATTGAAATGTTTTCTCCTCACGGACTGTGGCGGAGCTCAGGTTCTAATGGAGGTCAAGACAGTGGGCAAGTACACACTCATGTTAATGAGGATATTGTTTGGTTGTCATTGATTAAAATGTTTCCCCAAGGCTGGAGCATTCAGGGCACTAATAAAAAAAATGTAATCACTGATGTGATTAAGAGATGCGTGATGATTCATGACAATTATTGTGCTAGGGGAAGATTACATAGCCGCTCGTGACCTCGTAAACGTGGAAGATACGGGAAAGTCAATCCCTGATTTCATTACAAGCAAATCAGGCCAAATACAGCAGCTCTTTCCAGATACGGATCAGAGTTCAGATACTAATAATAAAGTTAATCATTTGTATACACATGTAGCGACCACGTGAGATTTGGACTTAACAATGCAGAAACTGCGAAAAGTCTATGTTAACCTGATTATTTTAAAAAATATATTTACCTGTGACCACCCAACAACAGTGAGTAATGGTATCATTAAAATCACATATACCTGCAGGGGTCCCTATAGTAAATGACTGTCAGTGGCTAACGATGGTGTTTTGAAAAGCCATGAAATCATTACCCACTAAGTTTAATTTCGGCCAAGCAGACCACTATGCCTGCAGCACTGATAGCAACTACACAGAACTGTCAGTATTAATTCTAGATTCAAACAAAATAACCATTGACTTTTCATCCGTGTTGCTAAACATTTAGAAATTAACACTTTTGGAAGTTTGTTTAAGTCCAGTACCGGGATTGAAATTAAAAGAACATTGGTCTTTTGAAAAGAGTTTTGCTTTTCGGAAAATTCATAAGAGTCACCAGAAGGCCAGTGATACAAGTTTTACTGACAACTTACATTGCCACTTAAAAGCTAATTTTTAACCTTACAGAAAGGTTTACACCAGAGAGTAGCAGATGAAAATATTATCTATGTACAGTGATTTACAAAAGTCTTGAGCCACCACTCATTTCTTTAGATTTTTCTAGGAAAATGGGAAATATGTGCATTTATTGAAACGTGCAAACATAAATAAAAATGCAGTATATAAGATTTAAAAAAAGAGTTCGTATATTTCTAACAAACTTGAAAGTCAGTATTTGGTATGACCACCTTTATTCTTTAACACAGCCTGAACTTTCTTTGGCAAGCTTTCTAGTAATTTCTTTAAGACGTCTTCAGGAATACTTTTCCAGACTTCTTGAAGGACATTCAAAGCTCTTCTTTGAACACTGGCTGCCTTTTGTCCTGTTCTCTGTCAAGGTGATCCCACACTGCTTCACTAATCTTGAGGTCCAGGCTCTGGGGAGGTCAATCCATGACTGATAGCGTTCCATTGTGTATGTTTTCTATCCAGGTATGCTTTTTCTGCACTGACAGTGTGTTTGGGGTCATTGTCATGCTGAAAAATGAAGCCAGTGCCAATCAGATGCTTTCCAGATGGTACTTAAGGGTGTGTGTTTGCAATTCAGTCAATTTTGAAAAGATCCTCAACACCTCTGGCTGAAATACAACCCCAAACCATGACAGAAGCTCCACCAGGTTTTGCAGATTCCTGTAAATACTCACCTTCCTCTGTATATACTGCCTGAATTTGAATTCATCTCTCCATACGACCTGTTTTGATTTTCAGTCTGGTTCTTGTGTAATTTTGCATAGCTCAGCCTTTTCTCCCGGTTTCCATTCCTTAACAGTCTATTCTTGATACCCACCAATAGACAGGTAGCTAGATAACCCGAAGGACCAGATGTGTCTCTCAGATACTGTGTCAGCTAGATATTTTTGCCATCTATTTCTTAAGGGCATGATTTACAGATGCTGTTTATTTGTTGTAGATAGTGTTTAGGCCTACTACTGTTACTTTTGTCCTCCACTTGTCCAGTTTCCTCAGATTTTTTTAAGGAAACACTAAACACCATGCTGAGATAACTTTTCAGCTGATCATCGTTGGTGCAAAAACCTTTTTTGTGTCTCTCAAACTCTGTTATTTTTGGCATTTTTCATAGATTTAACAAAAGATGAAAAAGAGGGACAAATTATGTGTGTTTGTGACAGGTTTCCAGTAACAAAGTGCCTAAAGATACAATTAAAAATTGTCTCTTTGCTAAGATGTCTGCTACATTTAGACACAACACTGGTTCATCTCTTGGGTTAGGTGGCATGTTTGAATTATTCATAGGTCAGTTTCAAGTGGTTTACAAACAAAAACACATTCTTCTGAAAATGGTCAGACAGAAGGACTGAAAAAACACTTTAAAAAATCTTTAGAGAGAATGAGAACTATTGCTTAATATTACTTTAAAAAAAGGAAGGAAAAGCTCTGGCTCTTTGGGAAAAAAATATGAGGAGTGGTTCAAGTCTTTTATATACTATTGTATCTGTCTGCACTTTAAGCAGATATTTTCTAATTGAGTAGGATCACACGATCTACTGTCTTTTAGTTAAGAGTTCTACAACAACATTTTTCTAAATCTGACAGATAGGACATGTGGAGCACTTTTTTTGTAAAATTCCTCTGATCTTCTCCCAACCACAATGTTGACGTAAGAGCACATGGTCATTCAAACTAATTGCAGATGACTGCACAGCACGTCCAGAGGAACAGTTAGAGCGGTACTCTACAGCTCAGACAGATGCTCCCCATCTTCCAAAGCACTGAAAGAGGTGTGGCCCCTTTTGCATGATAAGGCAATAACCTCACAATCACAAGGCATGCTCAGTGAAATCAACTTTATGGGGAGCTATTCGGCATCTGCTCTTGCTACCCACTGACCGTGTTGAGTGTATGTTTGTGCTCCTAGTAAATTGACACATTAACTTTTAATTAGCAAGCATCCATCCAGTCTTTCGGAACACCTGCTACAATTTAGGGAAGTAGTCAACTGTGAATGTGAAGTGCACCTAATAAGTGTAAGTTATTTGATGCAAGGGGAGAATTGACCATTCAACCTTTCTTTATGGCACTAACATCAATCAGACACTCAACGAACAAGTTAGAAATGTTATAAAAAGGGGTGAGGTGTATTCACCTGCTGCCTGGGCACCAGCCTGACTTGGGCCACCCATTGCTGCTGAGTGGCGCTGTCACTCGCCGTGATCAGCAAAGGTGACACAGGAAGTGTGGAGCGCTGAAGAGTCCTGGCAGCATAAAGGACTCCGTCGGCCTCTATCCGAAAGTCAGATGGGTTGCTGCATTCAAACCGCATCAGACCACCACGGCCACAGCTGACAAACCTCACTGCAAGAGACAGAGACAAATAGATTTGAGTTCAAAATTAGTTTAACTGTAAAACCCCACAAAATAAAGAAGAAAGAGCTAGGGATATAGACAAAGGAGAAGGAAGACAGGCAGCCAGACAGAAGGTCCACAAAGGTTTTCTGATTCTCCTTCTCATGCTCATACATTATTCACTTCAAGCTGTGCCCCAAAGGTATTGCTCAAAACAGGTGCAGCGGAGGAGAAAGATGGAAGGAGGAAAAAAAATAACTAAAGAAAAAGAGAGGAAGAGTGCCCCTCAAGGGCTATTAATGAAAAGCCCCAAAACCCACAACAATACATTAACAGGGAGATGTATAAATTAGACTAGTCTACATGCTTCCCCGTGTTTAAGAAACTACAAGGCAAGTGTATAAACATGGTTTATTCTGCTAGTTAAATACTATTTTCTTTCCAGCTAAAGCCATTCCATGTAGCGTTGTCCCCGATGAGACACAGGGATGCCTTCTGTGGAGGACTACGATCCTCCAAAGACAGGTGTGTGTGTTTTTTGTAGGTGTGGGCATGTGTGGGAGTGTGTATGAGTATTTATTTTATAGGCAAGTTCTCAAAAAACACACCGAGGCATCAGACAGGTGGAGTTTCGAGTCCCACAGGTGCCTCAGTGGCAGTGGTACAACATCAGTTCATGTTACAAGTGAGTGACAGTCCAGCACAACCTATGTAGCTCCCGCAGGTGCGTGCACAAGCCCATACACACAAACATACACACATACTTCAACACTTAAGAACATCTTTGTGTGATTTCTTTGTGTATGGATATGTTTCCCCGTTAACCCAAAACCCACTGCACACCCCAAACATCCCACCCCCACCCCATACTCAAAAAATAGATATATCATTTGTATGGCCGCTCTGCTGATGCTGCTTTGAATTATCAAAGCAGATGTGGAATAACTTAACAAAACCCTTGCAGGTGGGTGCCTAATCTTCCTTTGTGCTGCTTCCCTGGGGACTTGCTCATGTCTTTAGAGCATCATCTGCTCTTGGAGAGCATTGGGTTCCTCTGGGTTTTGAGGATGCAGCAGACTTGCTTAAGGTCTACTGGAAATCCCCACAAGCACACCACATCTTGCAACTATTAAATCTCTTGGTGATGACAGAAGCGAGAAGAAAAGAGAAAGAGAGAGAATTAATCAATGAGGTTGCCCGAGGAAAGTTTGAAAATTGGCATGCAGTGGAATCACATATTCATTCTTCAAAATGGGAAGAGAACATCTTTTGCAAGGACCATGTTCTGCATTCCATTACAAACTGTTCATATCCAACAGTTCAAATAATAAAGATAAAAATGACACCATCTTTCTTCCATACTGGAATATCCTCTCTATTGACCTTCCCCCTTCTGGTTCAATTACCCTTGACCATTTGTTTTCTTCTTGCTGACATCAGATAAATGACCTTCTCCCTCTGAAGATTTTACCTTAAAGACAGGTACACGTAAACTCAGAGCCTTCAGGCTATCATCATCCAGCCCAAGTCAGCAGATACTCAGAGGCAGAATACAGAGTAAGAGGCTGTCAAAAAAACTGAAGGCAGTCAAAAGGTTCAAAACGCTTCACACTGCATAAGGTAGGTAGTCTCACACTGCTCTGACTGAAGTGGATTAAGAATTATATAGTGCTTTTCTGCAAATGTTCATAGATTTGATCAAATTAGCTGATTCTTTTGTTAATTATCAGTTAATTAGCTCATTGCATTTTTCTACCTAATTAGTTAATGACCTGCAAGCGCAGGAATAAAGAGGCTAGTGCTTGGCTGATTACTGAAACAAACCTTCTGTCATTTTTATCTACCTCTGCATTCTTTCAGCTGTACTAAACTAACCATTTCCTCCCCTCCTCATTGTACTGAAGGACACTTCATTCAGGATTTTATCAATAAATAGAAATGCCATACAAGCAATGGTATGTCTAACCTTAAAAAGGCAATTAATAGACAGCAAATGTCTATCTAGCCCAACTGGCTTCTCTCCCAAAAAAATTACCTGACATTCATGGTCCCACTTACATATAAATACATCTAGGTGTTGCTCGCTCTCTCAATTTGGAGGTTCATACCATATATTGCCTCCGATTTTCCATGTTCTGTCCTACTGGCACTTTTAACAATGAGTCTTTTGTGAATGTGTGCAGACATGCACTTGACAGCAGCATTCCCCCGTGAGTTTTTTTTAAAGCCCAGGCCTCTTCTTGAGCTGAGCTACAGCTCCTTAACATTGCCTGAAATTTGGCCATCAGGACACCTCTGAGAGCCCCTTCAACAGTCAGGCCCCATAGCAATTGCTACAAAAACTCCCAGCAGGCACAACCATTTCCAATGATAATGAATGTGAATGTCCTGCATGTGTCTATTCATTTATCAGGCTCGCTCTGGTGGCTTATAAAACCAGAGAAATGTGTAGTGTGGCACTGCTGCTTATCTATAGCTAGATGTGTTGGCTCCCCAAGGTACAGGGTGAAAAGAGGTCTTGGTTGCCACGCCCTAACACACATGTCATCATGGGCACAACGATGAAGGCTCGAATTGGACAGAAATGCCGATGCAGCATAGGA
>VUQG01013844.1:5597-30317 GCA_015106755.1 Etia nguti | reverse complement strand
CTATGGATTGGGGTTAAAAAAGATGGGGGGAGCGAGAGAGAGAGAGAGAGAGCTGGGGAAACAGGCATGTCAGCAGAAAGGCCTCTCTGACTAATGCCCTTCACCGGGGCCCAAAATTACCTCCAACTCAATGATCCCATTCACAGCTTAGATGCCATCCCCCCTCTTGCCTGACAACACAAAAACCCCGACTAACCTCTCCATAGTGCAAGAGTGCCTCTCTATTGTCTGATGAGTCACGTGACAACTCCAACTCAGACAGACACAAATAGTTGGAGAGAGAAGGGGGGGTGTGGGGGGGTGCACCGAGAGATGCATTTAATTTCAAACACAGAATGTGAACGCTGTGATTTCACGGAAGCAAAGAATATGTTCCACAATCTCATCTTTTATGCCTGCCTGCCAAATGCATCGGCTGCAAGCGAGCAGGCTGAAAGTCCCTCCTAATGTGCTATAAATGTGACACGACCGAAGCTTCTCATATGAGATCATATCAATATGCCATTCATTTTATGGGAAGTGAGGTCACTGACAGTTGAGAAATACTCAGCATAGGTGTTGCATACTGAGGTAAATGCCTCTCTGACCCGGCACTGGTAAATCTGTACCTCTGACAAAATGCATTCCTCACTAATGAATGTGACCACGTTTAGTACACTGGCCTGCACTGGCAAGGAGACAATGCGATATGAAGCAGAGGCTTCCACTGAATGTGCTGTGAGAGACATCCATGCCAGCACCACTGTTTATAAGATCCCGTTAAGCCCCCACTGAAGCTCGCACTCTTGTACTTCAATTCAAACTGCTGTGATATGAAATTCTTAATAGTTTTTTGTTGTTGTTGTTGTTGTTGCAAGATTAGTTGGGGTTTTTTTTTAATGCTATTATTATGAAGGTATATACTACACCTTCAAGGCTGGTAAGTAAACAAACACCACTGTGCAACTTAATACAGCTGTTTTCATATACTGAGGCCATTTATTATTTTTCAAGTCCTATCGATATCTATATCTCTATCAACATATGAGTTTTATAAATTATGCCAAATGATTGATATTTTGAATCTTTATAATGTACTCAAATGTACAGAAATGATTGCATCATGCTATATTAAATTCTTGTAAAACAACAACTCACTCATTATATAAAAAGCAAAATATTGATTTATTTAAAAGGCACATAGAGGCCATGGTATATTTGTGTTTTTATTTTTTTTCTCCTTTCTTTCAAAAACAGGATATTCTTCAGAGAAACCAACATGTAGCTCAAGCTTGGATCTGGGAATGATGATACTGCCTTTTGCCAGACTAAGCCCTTGAAGGCGTTTTACTAATGCATTGCACTTCAAACGCTCAAAAGCATTCCATGCATTTATAGCTGGGCCTAAAATATGTAAGGGATTTGCATGAAAAATATTGCAGTGTTTATTCTCTGTTCAGTGTCTCCAGCAATTAGGAAAACTAAAGAGGAATTGCATCAGAGCATAAACACATTTAACAAGCATCTGGCTCATTTTCCGAGCTTGATTGCAGTGACCATTCCCCTAGTATTTGGTTTGTGAGGATTATGCATATGGTTGGAGATAATTTTTTTCTCCCCTAAAATTGGCACTTCAATTAGGGAATTATGAAGAGGCTCTCAAAAAACACACTGATACTACCTTCCCTTATCACATACACATACATATTAGTGTACACACGGACTGGGGAAGACAATATACAGCGCAAGCATGCCTAATCTTAAACACTGGGGTTTTTAAGCTCTCTTGATCTAGCAATCTGGCCCTTAGGAGATGGAAACAAATTTAATTTGTTTTGATGTTCTTTCATTCTTCTTCTTCTTTTTTTAAATTAGCATTAATATCACATTTGTACATTTGGTCATTTTTTTTCTCTAGGGTACAGCAATCCCATTTATAAACTATTGTACTCAAAGACAATTACAATGCAAGCAAACTACCCACCAGGACAAGAATCATCTCCTTTTTCTCCAGGAGACTCAATGCTTCTGCCTAGTCCTGTAGGATACAGTGGTTATATTCCAGCAATGAGCCACAGGGAAACATTACCCCTCTCCACTGGCTGCCCAATGCGAACACATCAACTGCATGCTTGGTACATACCCGCTGGGCTCTGACTAGGCTAAAATGCTAATCAAATGCAACCAACCACTTCCTAAAATGATCTTATTCCAGAAGTTAAAAAAAAAAAAGAAAAGGTGGTTATTTGAAAAGAAAAATGTATGATAGTAGGTTTCTTTTGAATAAGCAATAATTAGCCTTTGAAAATGAGCAATCTCACTGGGGTAGCAGTGAAAGAGGGCAAGCAAAGGAACATCACAATTATGTCCAGGCCTTTGTCGGTAAATGAAACGATCCTGTGTTTTCCAGTACAATGACAGCCGAGCATTGTGTGGATTACCGTGTCAGTGAAACGAAGAACTGATAAGGCTAAGCTGCATCTTTCTGCAGTTATCAGTGCATAGCTACTGGGGTTTTGTTCTGTGAGTTATTGAGACAAGCAGCTTGATACTCAGGCTTTAGTATGCCATCACGCTGACCACATTACTAACGTGTCAATTACGCTTACTCATCACGATCCTTCTGAGGAAAGCTCTGTGACCCCAATGTAAATGCCTGGAGGTAAAGCTGATTGCATTGTTGCTGCATTAATAAGTCGAAAAATAAAACAACTAAAATTAGAATGGCTCTATAAAAAAAAAAACCCAAAAAACAAAAACATAGTTCATAGTTTCCTTCATCTTCAGCATCAAAGAACTATAATTGACACTGAAAAAGTAAACTTATAATTATTGTACACTATGATAAGGCTAAATGTTAGATACAAGACCATATATTAAGAACACAGACTCCTATCTCTTATACAACCATCTACAATGCAGAACCTCTCATTTAAACCAAAGTTCAATGAAATGGGTTGTTTAAGTTCATGTCTGTAATAGCTAATCCTTGACCTTATTGTCATTCTTGAGTCATCACCACAACTTACTTCTCCTTATAGGTACTTACAAGAGTCAACTTTTTTTCAATCAACAAAGGCTTTGATGATGAAGAACAGAGGACAGAAAAAGGAAGAGGGGTATGAAAAAATTTTTAAATAAAAAGATAAACAATTTGGTAAAGGTGGACTGAGACACTGAGAAACGTTTCTGGAAATCAGATTGTGAGTAATAAGCCCAATACGCCATTTTAGGTGTTCACATGCATTAGCTTTTATTCTTTCTCTATTACAGAGGTCATTCTCTTGTGACCATACACTGCAGTAATACACAATCTAGGAAATGCTCCACTGCACTCTGCATCTATCACTACTACGCCAATGTGTTGCTACAGCGCTGCTGCGTCGCAGGCTTTTTCAGCTGAACAGAAAGTTAATGCATCCCCGAGGCTCTGGTTGGGTGAGATATAACCATAAATATTAAACATCAGATATTGATTGCTTTCATTTATGTATCTGCTGCTATGAACTATGCAAGAACTTCAAATAAATCTTTAGGTGAGAAAACCTCATCCGTTTTATTACTTTCACTTATTTTTAGATTCTGACAGACACAATTAAGATACAGTGTTATTAAACCTATTACTGAATAAGTTAAAAGAGCCAGTGGTATACAGGTTTAATTTCGTGGTTAATATTCAAAAGAGAAAAGTATAAAAGTAAAGCAGTCTATTACTGTATCAGCTTATCACTATGAGCCCCGTGTCTCGGGTTTCAAGCTGAGCTGTTATTTTCTGAAGAGGCTGATCACGAGGGCCAGGCACTAAAACTGCCTTAGTGCAGCCTGTAATGTGACATTATTAGGGTCTTTTGATCTCAAAGGCAAAGACTCAAAGCTATTTAATTCTTCCCCTTGATCATTCATGTCAAAACACCATCATAAAAATCAAAGAGACAAAAAAAAAAGGTAGCAGTGGCCAGTGATGAGATAACCTCTGCTGGCATGTTCAGGCTTCAGGTCTTTGAAAGATTTTTTTAATCATGGCAACAAATTGGTTCCTGTCTCCGTTTGTTTCTGAGAGACGAAACAAAGAAATTAGCCGCGATGTTAAAACCACTGATGGGAGACAGTGGCGGCCATCGTCTTGTGACAGTGCAGTTGTTCTGTGTTGAAATAAGAAATAAGAATCTGATAAGTTAGACGTCTTCACATACACACTTGTTAAATATCACACCAAATATAATGCGAGGGAGTTAAAAAGATAGAAAGGACTTTTACTCGGAGACAACAAACCACACTGTTAATTAAAACTTTGATTTGGACTGGACAGAGGTTGTTCAAATGAATGTTCAAGACAAGGCTATTTCCCAGCAGATTGACCACAATTTTGATAATATTACCACAGTTGTTTATTAGAATGTGATTAACTTCTGACAAATTGCCTAACCTCTCCATTTCAAGTAATGACATGGAGTTCATTTAATATAGAAAAACAGCGGATCTCTCTTGTGTAGATGAGATGAATAGGGGAGACACGTGCTTTTCAGACACACTGCATGCATACCTATAGATTAATAATACTGTGTTTTAATATATTTTTACAGGTGGCGGTGAATAACCAACACGAATGAGTACCCTTTTAGACCTGCACTCCCTTCAGTTATTCTAAATGGAATATGTGACCTTTCACTTCTGAATGAGCTAGAGCCCACCTGGTATTGTTGCCGGATTGATAACATTGTCCAATATTAGCTATTTTGCCATTGATGATAAATGAAAAGTTTAAAAACTAAAGACAAAATGGAAGAAACACCCTTCATGTTATGAGTGCTAATGTTGGTCCACCAGAAGGCACTCTGGAACTTCTCTGATAGCAATGCATATTCGGAAAAGCTGCAAATAATCCGAGTATGTATCCAAGGTACCTACAAATAACTACATATAACAGATAGTGAAATGCTTGTGTTTTGTGTGTCTGAAAGAAAAAAGAAAGCTATATCAGAATATTGGCTTTTTAAGACACCAAACCATAGTATCCACCTTAAAAATCTTATATTGGCAAAGCTCTAGAGCCTGGGTGGGTAATTCACTTTGGCAAAGAGCAATAAAAAAAACAGACTGTTGTGGAGGGCCGCGTCAACAACTTATAAAGAGTTGACATTAATATTGAGGAGAACTGAGTTCACTTATTGGTGTGGGCCTTCACAAGAATCCCAGTTTCCAAATTAATTGCCCACTACCCTAAAATGACCATGCTGGTCATTTTTCTGTGAAAGCTCCAGTGCAAGATCGAAGTATTCTATGGTAATAAAATTTGATGCTCGCAACAGCCCACTCTTAGACACAGATGTAGCACATATGTCACATACCTGTGACAGTTCTCTCTGTCACAGGTATGTCTAAGTGCATATTAACATGAACATGACCAATGCCTGTGTCATGACAGCAGCGTGGTGAAGCAATCTTACTTTTCCGGTGTCTGCAAAGAGCCTAACAAAATGGTATGAATAATACTACGATTCAGAAGCTCTACTTCCCATCTGTTTGTTGAGTCATAATTGCACATTTACAAGTAAGTGGAAGTCAAGCAGACTTTTAAAGTGGGTGGAATTAAAAAAAAACAACAACATCCTGTATACTGGAAAACAACAGTAGAAAAACGTACAAGGCATAATAGGGAAGCCAGGTTTACTTCTGTGTGCACCATACATACAAAGGAATTTTATTTCTTTCACCTTCTTTCAGCTTTTTTGTTCCTGGATGTGTTTTCGTGCTTGACTAATCTCAAGCACAAATGCCATCCTAAAGTCGACCCAATGTTTCTTTTTTTAGCTTTGCTGCTTGCGTAAGGACAAAATAGGACATTTAGGGCTTTTTTTGAGTGCACGAAGTTCAAATGTGTCCTAAACATTTACAGAAATGCCCATTATGCTTCAACCTATGCTGAGAGCTAATCCACCAATATCAATTCCAGTTCAAGGACTGCATCTGAATATAAATTACATGTCTTTATTTTAACAATTTTCTTAGCAATGATGACTCAATATTAATCAACAAAAAAGTGATAGCTAATAAAAAAAAGATGTTTTTTTTGTTTTTTTTACAACTTCTCTGCCTTCACAGGGAATAAAGCCTGTGCCTACTTTGCATAGCTCTGTTGTCAATCAAACCCATGCAAATGACTAGCTCAGGTAAAGACTGTTACAGTCCACTGCATCCAATTACAAACCTAACCACACACACAAACATGCCATTTTTGTTCACTTTTTTGATTTTTCTTCTTAAGATTCACACCCCCCAAAAAAAGAAGTATGCTTACACGTTCTCACATATACTGTTTCCCTTTATCCATGTGCATGCTCACAACAGTCCAGCGCAGCAAGCTGGGGGATTTTATACAACAAAGAGTGCCTGTAAATGGAGGGATGTGATTCACTTACCTGCAGAATATCATGTAAAATAAAAGCTGTTGAAAAAAATGCGCGGGGATATGGGACCAGTTCCGGGGCCATTATGTCACATATAGCACAGTCACAAGTTCATGCTGAGCTTTCGAGAACAAAGCTAATGGAATTCTTGCTTCTCTGCCTTTTGCTGTGTAGAAGTCAGGGCACAGGGAGAAACAAGGAGAATGCATGTGAATCTGCTTTGGCTGGGAAACAAAGCAGCAGACAAAGGAAGATGAGGCTGACAGCCTCTGGAGTAGACTATTGTATTGTAAGATCGGGGCTGCTTCTGCATCTCTCTCGAAGAAAGAAAGATGAATTACTGAGTCATCCACACACACAAAAAAAATACGTATGCATCAATATAAACTGTAAAAAATTATGCATTAATCAGCTAAAATGTTGCTATAGGGATGGAATGGGGATTTTTACATTTCAAAGCAAAAATATTAGAGTAGGAGAAAAGGAGTTGAGAAAAAAAAAAAATCCCTCTTTTGCCAAAAAGGCCACAAGGACATTTAAATGCTTCTCTTTCAACCTAAACAAAGCAAATGAGTCATCGTGGTAGGCAGACCATTACAGTCACAGCTACCAACCATTATCCTCATTTTACTCACTTGCCCTATGCCACACACCATGAGATACTTGGAAATCTCTCTCTCCCTCGCTCTGCGAAACCCTTTCACATGAACAAAAACAAACCAACGTGATTTTGAAAATCTCGGCACTGTGGAGGGAGCGTGCTCAGAAATCAGCATCTTCTGAAACGCTGGGTAGAAAAGACAATGTAAAAACAAAAATTAACCGTCAAAACAATGACAGGAAGGAAAAAACCCCAGAAAAGAACCGAAATTCTTCAAAGACAGGGATTACTGCCGCTGCCAATATGCAGAGTGTGTGCGTTTGCCATTGGTACATTTGAATCAATACGTGTCAAATTCTGCTTGAAACACAATTAGCCCGTGTTTAAAGAAAAAGACGGAAAATACACAGAAGGAAGATTAAAGGTAAGTCCAGTGTTCCTCTCAAAAGCTTGCACGTCAACACATGACAGCTTGTTATTTGCTGCACCAGTCGAAGAAAGCAAACAGCGAGGAAACCATGCATTTGTATGAATTTACAAACACTGTCTTAATGTGTCAACTGAGCTTATCCTTTTGCACTGTTTTTTTGGGTTCCTGGGGATATCAAGCCACAACTGAGACGGTGAATGCATGCAACTTCCTTTGACCTGACTGAACATTTGCACCCCCACACTCAGTTCGAGCTCAAAGAGATCACCTAAGTGGAATAATAGGAGTGTGGGGGTGGTTGGGTGCTGTTATTCTATGGCTGTATCAGCCACAAGCCTTTACTGCGAGGCAATTAACATCCATCTGAAATCTTTATCTCAAAGTGGAATTTAAGTTTATTTGAGTTAGAATATAAAGGATAAAAATAACTTGGATCAAACACACAGTTAGATCAAAGCGGATAAAAAAGGTGCAGGAAGAAGAAAATCTTAGAAACCTGCCCTTTGTGCGAACAAGGAGTTTAAAATAAGGCAATTTACTAGAGCAAAATGACTGTATGGACGCAAATATACGTATGCGCATGAACAAACATGCACAAAAACGAACAGGTGACAGCATAATTCATACATTCACAAGATCAAAAATAGAAGAGAAGCAAAATAAGCATGGCAACTTTAAAGTGGCTACCGAACTGGCCATTTCCTACAAATCCTGAAAGATACAGATCATCTGACTCATACTGTACAACAAGCTTCTATTGGCGATTCCACAGTTTCATTACATCAGTGGAAATACACCTCTGTTTTAAAGTAGTCTGACAAAAGTTTACTTTAAAATGAACTTCTCTCCTGTGCAGAAACAGTTTCTTGGCGTGATCTCTTGAACCGATTTTGTGTATTATTCTAAGTGTCGTTTTCTGTAATGCTGTTTTAAATGGATAATAACAAGATTAAAGAAAAATATGTGGTAATCATGCAGATATTTAACTTTTTTCAATATAGCAATTTTTAAAAATAAATTGTTGATTTTTTAAAATATGATTTGCAAGCAAACCGAACAAGCAATGCTGCCACTATTTAAACTAAGAAAAATCTAGCTGTTTATCTCATTTAAGTAGAGAGTCAGTATGTTCCGCATGACAAGCGGTTTGGATCGAATTCAGAATTTTTATTGATTTTTGTTACTGGTTTTGGGTTTTTTTTTTTGGTCTTTATTGCAGAAGTTTAGCCTCTGTCCCTCAATGTGGCACCAATTTGTAAAAGAGACACATCTTTCTATTGGAGTTGCTCACTTTCATATGCATGACTTTTTTTTTCTTTTTTTTCTGAGCAGAAGCAATTTAACACAATCCAGTCTAGAAAATTGACATGCTGCATTGGAGTCTTCACATTATTCAGCAAGAGCAAGATTAAAACTACCCAAAAAAAAAAAAAAAAGTCTAATTCAAAAAAAGTTTTCCATTCCAAAAAGCCTGTTGATCAGACAACGTGTGCCCATTTTAACAATGTGTAGACATGAATACGCTTGCACGGTTTCCTCCCCCCACTGTGCGCTAAATCTGTTTTGCAAATCACAGATATAAATTCATATTCGAAGTCCCTCCGTGGTAACAGTTGCTCGGTGCAAATGCAACATCAGGTGTGAACAATTAGTCCTGGCATCGGTCCAGCACAAGGAAGTGTCTCCTCTCACAAGCATTATCCGTGTTAGGGGAACAGTTGAACATTACCATGTGGGGAGCATGTCTGTGAACTGGACTCTGTGAGATGAGAGCCCTCTTTTTTTTCCTTTTTTTTTACTCCCATGTAATCAGCTGAACTAAGTGGGTTAAAAAAAAGAATCTGTGCAGCTGTGCTTTATTATACACACAATGACTCCCAGATTAGGGAAGCTGGAAGTAGCGAGGAAGGGAATAGATGATCAAGGGAGAGGAGGAAAGGGAGCTACAAACACATCTGTCCTCAGTTTGTCTGCAGCTAAAACACCACACCGCAAGCACGGCCATGTACAAATCTGTCTTCGCTTGGAAAGGCCGCCTGCGGAAATGTTTCCAGACCTCGGGTTTTTAATGCGAGGACTCGTGGGAATACTCTGTTGCCTCATGGTGATAGTGATGTTCGTCAGGGTCACACTAACATCGAGATCGGTGGCACAAACAAGCAGGTGGCACAAACATGTGAATCACTGCAGACAGCTCCTCACACTGCCGGCCAGTCTCTGCATGTGTATCACATATCATTGCCCAGAGTTTTACAGCGAATGACGAGCGCTGTTTCCCTGCTTTTTCTTCATGTGCCCATTATTTAAAAGTAAGGGAAAAGCAGCCTGATTTATCAGGACAATTCTTTTTTTTAGGCTTTTCCTTTCTTATTTCTGTGCGTTGCAAATGTGAAATATGGTTTTCAAACTTTAAGCATGCAAGCGATCATGCTGCCTCCACGTGAGTCACGCTAACAGACCTGGAGACATAGAGAGCGAGATACATAGAGGAGAGGGAGAGAAGTAAGGTGCTATGTTTGGTTGGTGCTGTCCGATCATTCTGCTTCAGTGGAACCTCTCGGGCAGGAAAAAATAAATAAATAAATATATAAATGCCGGTTCACAGAGTGTTATGCCAGCCGAGGCAAGATTCACCAAGAAAACATCCCGCTGTCATTAGAGCTTACTGAAAAGCCTTTCCATCTCCCTTAGAAGAGCTTACGCATAGAGAGTGATTAAACATCAAACCACACTGTTGCACCCTAATCCAACGCCAAATTCCTGATGTGTTCCACTGTTTGTCTTGCTTTCTTCCTTTATGTATTCATTTGAAAAGACAAACTAACATTGAATCCTGTGCTTGAGAAGTTCTGGTAAGACTTTTTTAAAGAAGAATTACAACTTACTTAAAGAAAATGGTATTCCTTTGGGGATGTTTTTTTGGTTTTGCTTTTTTATGGACACTGGTCCACTTTTTCATTACTTGGAAAAGGCCAAAGTCGGATCACGTTGGCAGGAACTGGCCAGCAGGCACATGACGCAGGCGCGGTAAAGCACTGCTTCTTTGTTGGAAATATGTGTTGGAATTAAATTGTTCCAGGTGGGGTCCTGTTTTCTTTAAAACTCCTTCGATAGGCCTGCAGGTACAAGAATAGCAGTTCTCAAGACTGAAAATTGATCCTATTTTTTAAAGCACATGAACAGACCAAGAGGAGTTGATGGGGGTTGCATCTCTTGGTGTGTGGCTGATTTTATTGCTCGCACTGTTTCTCATCTAGGGCTGTTCTCTTCACTTATCCACATGCCTCTGATTCACTGGAGTGGGCACAGGAATTAAGTTTTTTTTCTTCTTTTTTTACGAGTTTAATCTCATTACTTTCATTGGCTGATAAAACCCTGTGGTAGAAGTAAGCTTATTATTTATT
Source organism: Etia nguti (assembly GCA_015106755.1). Taxonomy (NCBI): domain Eukaryota; kingdom Metazoa; phylum Chordata; class Actinopteri; order Cichliformes; family Cichlidae; genus Etia; species Etia nguti. The sequence continues at coordinate 19,496 of VUQG01013844.1, read as the reverse complement.
GTTTTGAACAAAGTGTATCTGCGCCAAGTGTGTGACCACCCTCAGATGAATACAGGGATTCGGACAAGCAGTCCAGGGGTGATAACAATAAACTTTTATTTATTTATTTTTTTCATATCTTATGTGGTCGGGGTATGGCACAGCTGCTTATGAACTAATATGATCTCCTGTGCTACTCAATTTTCTCTAGGACCACACAGGACAGATGTGGCAATATACATGGACACTCAAGATGTACAGCCTAATAACTCATATTATATGAATTCAATAGCACATGTCTATAGCGCTGCATGGTTGTTGATAGGAGCAGTAAAACAAACTTTAATAGCCCAGTGTGTTAGAACCGCTAATGATCAGCAGTGATGACAGTTGAGCTGTAACTCACTGTCCATCTCCACCTCAATGCCAGAGCAGACTGTAATTCTCATTCTACCACTATACATGGGTGTCGAAGAGATGCTCCACCAAAGCCGAGCGTGCATAAATAACTTTCTGCTGACATTTTTACAGTCTTAACAGCTCTGTGACGTCACCACAGTCTTTGTGGAGCCCTAAAGCTCACCGCAGTATCTGATTCACCAGCTCTTGTTTTTGAACGAAAGCATAACACTGGATACTTTGGAAGGTTATTCATCAGCATGCGATTTGGCATCTGAGGGCAAAAAAAAATTTGTTAGCAGAGGTAGGGCTTTGGCAATGCAGCAAAATACAGCAAACATGTCATGCTATGAGATCACAGACTGCTGGCCAGCTGTGTCTGTTGATGCAGTGGAAACCTTTTAAGCTCCTGCAGCATATGGTTCGAATCATGCACATCAGAGTCAGACTGAGTTTTTAAAAACAAGCAAAAGGTCCCGCATATTTGCAAATGCTGAATTAATTAAAAAACTGAAGAACACATTTCAAATGGATCTTGATGTGCAGAAATGCTGACAGCGTACTTGTGTTACCAAAAGAAAAACACTTAGTCGGCTGTTTCATGGGCGTCCAGCAAATGTTTTAAGTTAAAATCTAGATAGCTTTTGACAGTGAGCATCGCTGGGTTTGACCCTTTAAACAGCAACATGCATTTTTCACCTCTAAAAATATTTTTAAGCTGGAACAGCTCAGGTGAAATCAGACTGGTTCAAATTAAATACTGTAAACCACAAACTCATTCTATCAGCACAGGAAAACGTTGTGCGTGTAGTGTTAACATGCTAGACTACAGGCTGCAGAGCCCGCCATCGCCTGCACATTTTCAGTAGTAGACACACATTAACAACAACTGCCAATCATGCAGATGCAAAACTTTAGTTTATTGAGTGCGAAGGCCATACTTTCTTTGAAAGGCATTATGCCGTTTTTCAAGCGCATTGCTGCACTGAGAGAAAAAAAATCAACATAAAAGCAGAGAAAGTGTATAAAAAGACAACACTGAGAACCATTAAGTCCAGCTGTGTAACTTGCATTAGTAAAGTGTCAACCAGGGGGCTGTTAAAATCATTAACACTGCACACAAAAGGCAGGAGGGGAATGGCAACAGGATTTTTTAATGACTGATTAAAACAAACACAGCAAAATGATAACTGATGAGTCACTTAATGAAGACATTCAAAAATACTTTGGACTATAACATCGGCCTACTGGGTCAGCTCCTTTTTAATATTATATCCATATCCTAAATACATCAATCGGTATTATACCACTTTTTTTCTCATGCTATTCAGCTTTATAAATATACAGACATCAATTAAAAAACTTGAACAGTGGGGACAATCAGTTGTTATTATGTTTATTCCCCTTGTAGCTGACAAGATGGTCTCCTTGGTGTGAAATCTAAAACCTCCAAGGCCAGAAATGGTTAGCTGATATACTCGGATACAGTCTGGGAAAGGGCGTTGTCCATGAACCTCAGCGTGTTGCTTCATCTTACATTACACATCCCCCCCACCATCCTTTGTGCACAGGGACAATAACAGCATTTGAGCGGAGGGCATCGGAGGGATGTCGAGGGGGCATCCAGTTACCTTCCTTAGCAACATACGGAAGAAGTTCAGTTGCATGACAACAGGTATAGCTTACTTTATGTCTATCTGTGTTACTTCACAGCTTAAGGAGCTTTTTGTCCAGCAATTTTCACTCAAAAAAAAAAACCCTTCAGAAATCCAGTGACAAATGTATAATAACTACTTTAACATGCAAGCAAGTATCTGGCTTATCAGCAAACTCACAAAAATCAAAGCACCAACGCACTAACGCTTCTTGCGTTTGTAGAAAAATAATACTATCACCTCTCTCTTTTGTGCACTCATTTACATAATGTGGGTGTAGAGAGGTCAAAGATCACCCCCATCACAAATCCCTTTCAGGAAGAGCACACAATGGGCAGGAGCTGAATGCTTTGAGCCTAGCAGCAAAGGGGAAAGTAGCTCCTCCCTCGGTGCTGCGTTCCTTCAGCCCTTATCCCCGCACCTCTTCTATAACCCCTTATATTAACCATTTGAAAAGTATCTTACATGCTGCATTGTAACCTGAAGCAGTCCGTTGCATATTACTTTTTGGCCAAACAAGAAGAGCAGAGGGAACAAGACAGCAAGACGTGTTACAAAGGCATTGTGAAGCAAAGAGAAAGAGGAGGGGGTAAAAGTAGTCCTCTGCTTGTAGATGTTTTATTGTATCCTGGCCCATGGCAGAAACTGCAGGGCTTCTTTCAGCTGTCACATTAAAAGACCCATCCATCAGAAAAAGAGCAGACACTTTCCACTGTGCTGGCCAACACTTTTTAAACCAGCTAGTGTAAATAAGATTTCCATTGCCACTTATTATAGCCAGCAAACAGGCAAGGCTAACATTCCACTGAAAGAAAACAATAAAATTACAGACATGGTGGGCGGGGAATTGTTGCCCGCTAAACAAGCAAAGCGGAGAATTTATTTTCTCCAGAACACAACCCACCTAAAAATGTATGTTCATTCAGCACTGTCATTAGCGCACGGCGTTATAAGGGCAATAAATACGATTTCATCCTTAACAGCTGAGTTTCCTGGTTAGTCTGAGGGCGGTTGCGTCAGAAACCTAACAATTAAATATCGTGACTTCTGTCAAAATAACAGCAGACATGTTAAAGTGTCTGCAGCTGCGATGTTTGAAGATACTGTGTTGTGTTTCGAGCTGGAATTTATGTGCGAAAGGAGGATGACATGACAGCTGTAGCAACCCGGGATACCGGGAAGACCTGTAAGCACAAACATTTGCCTTTTGACCTCACTGGAATCCACATTAGGAGGTCATCGGCATCACAGATCCCCCCACCCCTTGCAGATCAATGGCAGCTGTGCAGTGCGTTTTATAGGCCAAACAAAAACCAGAGTTTTTTTATTATCACATTTTTATCCTCATCGCAATATGAACAAAAGTAGAAATTTAACTTTATTTACGTCTGGCATGCATTTACACTCAGCTTTCAAAAACTACATAATGTTCAATAAAAGTTTGCATATAATTAGTCCATTAATTATTATGTGAGCATAGGCTAATCCTTGTTTGAGAACCTTGTTAGCAGTACTGCATACTGAACCAGATATACGCAGAAGCTCTAAAACAGATATACATACTTCAGTATTTACTTTGAGGCATATTGTCATTGCTAAAAATATACAATGCTAACTAACGCTTAGGAGTCGCCTCAAATCGTGCCAGTTTATTGTCTAAAGCAGGGGTTTGATGTTGTCGTGCATGAATAATATGACAGTAACACTATGCCTGACTGTGCGCCTGGAGTAAATTAAATTACCATCCATCTCATGACAACCGGTTTCACAGAACCAAGTACACATTTGCATATATTTACTAAGAAAGAGGGAATAATGGACAAATGATGTGAGTGGTAATATGAGAAGCCTCGTTTTTGTACCACAAATCCATCAGGTTATCATCACCGGGATCATTTGTTTTCTTCCATGAAATACTAAAATGTCTGATGTTGTCCTTGCAAATGTCTCTTTCAATACAGTCAGAGTCTTCTGCTCAAATAGACCAGTGGGAGCTGAGCTTTTAAGATCCATGTAGCATATGGAACACACTAAACTGAGAGGGAGTGGCGCCCATGGGTTAGATTTAAACATGGACAGACAGCTGGTGCTGTGAGCTAAGACAGCAGAGAATTTGTATGGAATTCAATTCCCCCTCTTTTACGGCTGTGGAATTGTGGGCAAATTGTGAAGCTCCTCTGTTAAGAACATTAAAGGGTTTTTTATGAGCCTGCTTGCAGAGAATGGGTCATTTTAATGAGGGGGTAATGTCCAGTCCATGCTCCTCCTCGCTTTAACTGCATGCTGCCTCAAAGCACACGTTGGACCTTCAGCCACATCAGGGACATCTGGCCCCTCCATCTACAAACATGGCCCTTAATGGGCAATTACAAAGTCCAGAGTCTGGGAATATGCTTCGATTTATAGTTCCAATGCATCCAAATCCAGAATCCTCTGTCTATCATGACCACATTAGGTTACATGAGACAGGAGGCCCATCAGACCTAATAAGCCTTATCCTTTCCAGAAGATGGCCATTAAACTCCCTCCTACTATGCCAGCACAGCCATCAGCACCCAGTCTAGTAAATTAAACAAATGAATGGCGTCCCCAGTATTACAATTAAAGCATTGAATAACATCAAACAATGAAGCTCATTGACGATCTACACTCCATGAAGAGAATTAGATAAGTCAGTTATAAATCACTTATAGGGAAGACGTTTAGTGTGTACATTTTCTTTCAGTCTTTTAATGTCAGGCTCATATTCAGTCCTGATGAATGCCTGAATGTTAGCTTTCAGGAAGGGAGGGTGTGAGAGAGGCAGCTTGCACAGCACCATTTCAGTTGCCCCAAACAACCTGTGGCTTTTGCCAAGTTGAGCCCTCTTAATTTAAGTTCCTCTCTTCTTATTTCACTCTGCCTACGTCCTTTTTTCAGTTGGGGGTCTCCTGTTTTTATTAAATCCCCTCCCCTCCCTTTCGTTACAAACACAACCATGTTATCCATGTCAAATCCATTGGAGTCAGCCTGGGGAAGTCAATATGGAGCCAATAGATTATGCGCTTTTTATTAAACGCTGAGGCAGACGTTGCCGAGAGTATGACAGAAAGCTTTAAACAACTAACTTTTTAAAGGCAAGAGTTTTTAGTGCAAGGAAAAAAGATTGTTTGATATTAAAAAAAAGTGCAGTGTATACAACACACAGTGAGCCAAGAGCTTAATGAAAAGTTGGGGGGGGGAAAAGAGTTGTAGTAAACTCTGAAACAATGAGGGATTTTTGTACAGACCCGAGAAAATTAATTAAATGCAAGCAAATAACAGAAAAAAACATTGGTGAAACTCTTTACTCCTCCAGAGTAGATGCAAAAACAGAAATGATATATGTATGAAATATCAGCTCGGTGAAAAAACTAAATTATGGCAAAAACACAAACAGCATCAAGCCTCGTTTTCCACTGTCTTATTTCTTTTAGCAATTAACACCTGCCAACAGCCTTTCACCCTCCTACCCTGAGCCGCAGGTGTGAGGAGACCAATGTGTGACCTGATGAAAGGCACACTGCCAGTCTAGTGCCAAACAGTCATTTCCCCTCACTGATAGGCCGCTCTTAATTTAGAGCAGCCTAAGGAGGTGTTCTTAGTCACCACACACCACACTCACCGGCACCAACACTAAAAATAAACCATTACCACCAGCGCAGCCCACAAGTCGCACATCAACCACGGTAAACCAACTATTCCCTCCTGAAATTAAACATAGGCAGAAAAAGGACAGACAAAGGGGTGAACATGGGTGTCACAGGTGAAAGTATAAATCGCCACCTGTACAGGACTATTGCTCCTACTCTTCTCCCTGCTCACCCAATGGCCGGAACCCTAGAAGTGACAGTGAATACTAACAATGCGAGCTAGTGTCTCATGGGCCTCCGTACAGCAGGCGCAGAGTAGAATCATAAATGAGCGACTTTGACAGAAAACAGCATAGGCTTATAGAAAAAAAAAAGGGGGTGAAGGATGAGCAGCAGAGGACGCAATGAATTTAGAGGTTGGGGGATTTTTTGATATGACAGGGGGTAGTTATTTGCTGGCAGCAGCAAGCCCTTTACCAACAAAGGGCCTTTCATATTTCCTGTGAACAGAGACAGAGACTCCCATTAATCCCAAAGGGAGGGCTCATCTCATGCTTCTAGTCCACACATAAATTACTTTTCTTATGCCCTTCCTCCCATTACTTCTCACTGTTTAGAGCATCACGACAAACGAAAGAAAACAGAAGTTGGCTCCACATCTTTTATGTTTGAGGCCACTCTTAAAAAAACTGTTATGTTAGCTCTAACTCATACCACATGTGCCAACGTTTGCCACGTTTCAAGCCGCAGCCAGGAAACTGTGGCTACCCCACTCTCTGTGTGACTCTCCTCATTTCTGTCTCTCTTTCTGATACGGGAAGAGCGAAAGAATTCTGCCCAGCTGTCACGTTTTCAAGGAGATGAAACCCCCCTCTGACGGGTAGAGAAAATGCCAATCCCCACTTATCCAGCACAGAATGGAATTTAACAGTGGTGCACAGGCGCCTGTATACACATGCTTAGACCCCTTGTTGGTCTGGTAGAGGGCATGATAAGCAACTAAGGAACCACCATTTTCACCTGTGGGGCATGCTAGCAATGGATCTGCTAGAAGTGGATAGCAGTGAAATGGACATTGATATGAAATGGAGAAAGAATAAGGGAGGCGAGAAAAAAAAAAAACTAACATCAATGCATGCCACCTGTGTCTCAACTGCCTTGTTTCAAACAGACACAAATCAAGGGTTGTGCAATTGCATTTTCCAAGCACACTACAGCCAGATGAATAAATGAAGCCCAGGGTTTAGGCAAAGGCTAGACGCTTTCTGTGACCGGGATTCATAGAATGCTGCTCAGATGTCTTTAAATACCTACAAAGATGCTCTGGTTGTTAGTCTAACCGTCTGTAAAAAAGCAACACCAGCCACACTGTTCCTGTGAGACTAAGTGTTGCTGAAATTTGTACAAATCTTCTTTATAACACAGTGATTTGCTGACATCGCCATTCAGGAAAGTCATTTATGCAGCTCTGCTTTAGAAATGGCATCTCTATTCAACACTCTAAATAAAACGTCTAAATTCTCATATCGTAATAGCAGCCCTGCATGCTTGCATGCACTATATGCATAGTCTAAATTCTGAAAAACATAAGTGCATTTAATTGAATGCATTTTTTTTTTTGGTCTATGGAAAAGCCTCAGAGTGCAAAACTGCAAAATATATTGTAATTCCGAAGATGTTTGTGACTGTTGACAGTCAAAATTAAATAAAACTAATACACAGCACTGACACTCATAAATAAATATTCCCTTCCAATTAACTACTCAATCATTCAGCGGACGCATAAATGAACAATGTGTGCCAGTGTTGCCCACTACAGTCACTGTGCACAGAATAAGCCTGGTAAATGCAGAACAAAGCCTTGTTTGTGTGTCTGACCTCAGCTCTCCAAGACAACACATTCTTGGTAGGACAGAGGGGAAACATTCAAACGGGTTCACCGCAGTTGTTTTTCCGCTATTTATCCAATAAGATCTCCTTTAAAAGACAAGCTGTGTGTGTGTGTGTGTGTGTGTGTGTGTGTGTGTGTGTGTGCTGTGAGGAGAAGGGCGGGGGAGGAGACAGCAGCTTTAAACAAACACTAAATACTGACTTAATAATGCCATGTCAACCTGATGGTCTATGCTCTTGGTAAATCGTCAACAGCTGTCTGTTGTTTAGGACTGTTCTAATCTGAAAAATAAAGTTCTTTGTTTACTCTTTGAAAGGATAATCAGTGGAACAGTGTTTTTGCAAAATCACCTCACCATCTTTGCTCCACAAAGGAGTGACGTGAGTGAATGCTAATTTCTCATTTCCAGTAAAAACCTGACGCAAACACTAATGACAAATGGACTAAGGTGGCCAGCTAGTGTTCGTACTGTGTGTTTCTGACTGACAGCCCTATCAACCACCAACTGAGATTAGAAATGGCAAACTCCATGAGAGCAGAACATGATAAGTTAAAAGGTTACAAACGGGCAAAAGCGCCAGGGCTGAATAGTTCAAATAAACAGCACTTTCATTTTATTAAAGTGACATTATTTACAATACTGGGCAAACGTCTAAAGTCAGATAGGTGCTGCAATTTATTGAGAAAAAAACATAAAAACAAAACAAAAACAGCGCATGTACAAATCTAAACAGCTTGAAAGTCAATATTTGGTATGGTCACCTCTATACTTCAACACAAGCTTGATCTTAAGCACCTCTTTTGTTTTTTCTTTAAGTAGTCTTTGGGAACAGTTCTCCGGACTTCCTGAAGGACATTCAAAGAGCTCTTCTCTGGGTGATGGCTGCCTTTTGTTCTGTTCTTTGTTAAGATGACCCCACACTGCTTCAATAATGTTGAGGTCCATTGTGGGTTTTTCTATCCAGCTATGCCTTTACTGCATTGGAGGTGTGTTTGGGATTATTGTCATGCTGAAAAATGAAGCCGTTGCCAATCAGACGCTTTCCAGGTGGTTTTGAATGGCGGATCAAAATCTCACTATACTTTTCTCCATTCATACGTCGTCAGTTTTGACAAGATCTCCAACACCGTGTTTTTCCTCCCGCTGTTGCAACTCTCTCCTGACCTGCTTCGTACTTACTGACGGCAATTTGAACCAAAAACCTTAGAATCTACATTTATCACTCCATAAGACCTGTTGCAACTAATTTTCAGCCCAGCTTTTGATTGATTTGGCATACTTTAGCCTTTATTCCTCATTCCCTTACTTAGAAATAGCTTCTTGTAAGCCACTCTTTCACTCAGACCACTTGTGAACAGCAAGTGGGTCAACTAAACGGTTAGATGCATCTTTCAGGTCCTGTGTCAGGTCTTTGCTGTATTTTTCCTATTTCTTAAGGACATGACTTTCAGATACTGTTCACTAAAACAAAAAGACAATAAATTATGTGTTTTTGTAACAAGCTGCTGGCTTTAGTTCTAATAGAATGATCCATAAGTCAGTATGAAGTGACTGGATTATTAAAAAACAGTCATCTGAAAAGGGTTAGGTAAAACGACTGGACTGAAAATGAGCGAAACGGCAGCCAAAGTTGAAAAAAAAAACACATTTAAAAGACTTTCAGAAATCCTTGAGAAATGCTTATTCAGAACCACTTTAAAACCTTACAAGAAAGTCTGGCTCCTCAGAAGTAAAATATAAAGAAATGAGGGGTGGCTCAAGACTTTTGCACAGTATTGACTCTTCTTTCTGACAAATTTCATGGGTTTTTTTTTTTTTTTTTTTTAAAGAAATGCTCAGTGTGAAGTGCTGCAATCGGTCACAGACTGCAAAATGTCCCACATTCTGAGGCGGCCCCTGTGCAAAGACACCGTCTGGATTGAAAATGTTAGGATGTTACATCTTATTCCCGTCTTTATATCTGTATCTGCGACTGAAAGGGCACAGGCAACTCACACCTCCAAGAGAAATGAGGAGAAAGTAAAAAGGTTATGAGTGATGTTGCAAAACTATCTCGCCACTGTGTTTTCAGCACACATTGTAAATTTCAGATAAATAAACGCTGAAATTCAGCCAGATTTTTTTTTTTTTTGGCTTTACTTTTTCATTTCCAGCATTTTGTGGTCCTCCTCTTTTGTAACTGAACTGTGTGTGAACCCGAGATTTAGGTGACAGCCATGCTTAGCTACAGTGTGATCATACCCTAAGTGCATGTTTTTCCATCAGCTGCCACCCACTTGTCTACAGCACCAGCTCGACGTATAAGCTCTTGCGATATGGAGCTTTTCAGGTCCAAAATACACACTCCCACTCATACCCACCCCTGCTACCCACAGGCCAAGATAATATTTTTTTCAGTTTTATATGTACTGTACATTTTGATAAACAGTCCATTTAAGCACAAAAACAAGCCCCACCACCACAACCACCGTAATGCATAAGTAGGCACTGCACTCACCGACAGCACGCTCAAGCACGCAATTCTCATGCATTAGTCCTTTTACCTCAACCTATATCTATCTTCCTACAAACAAACAAACACTTGGAAAAATACCAGCCCTCCTTAGAGGATGGTGTAAGTAGCATAATTTTACTGATTCTCTAAATTGGACTATAGTGAAGCACGCACGCAATATCTGAGGTACATATGTGAACAAAACAAATGCACGATATTAAAATTGCCCTTATTTTAGACCGCACTGAGAAAGTTGTCTAATAACTAAAATGCATTTATGGTACAAGTCTCTTGTTTTTATCTATCGCCATTTCCACTGGGATGTAATTGCAGACCTATATACAAACAATGCATCTCAAGAGAGAAGAGCTTCTCCACAGTATCTAAAACCGTTTTTAGTTGATAAGAGTAAGATAACAGGTATGATTATGAACACAAAACCAGCGGGGCTGTAAAAAAAGTAACATCATAGCATGTTGATCCAATATAAATGCATCCCTCCCACAAGATTTTACAGGCTGGGAGCTCAGAGGGAGGACAGGGCTGAAATAACATGTGCTCAATCTTCTCTATTCACAGCTCTGGTTCTCCACAGTCCGCACAAACATTCTTTACATGCTTCATTTTATTCAAATGGTTTTTCTGCCTGTTAGATTACTCCATTGTCTTCTAGCCACAATAAAGCATAAGCAAGAATTGTGAAGACAAAAAACAAGAAAAAAAGAAGAAGAAAGATTTGTGATTGAAATAAAACTCCAAGGTCCTTCAAATTATCTTTGCAGAAAGGCTCATGAGTGGCTCTGAATCCATCAGATAATAATGACCTCAGTTTAAGATTGGCTGCTGTAATGTGTTTTGTGCTCCAAGTTTTAATCCTCCATGGACTCTGCACATTACATACCCTGCTCTCTCCCAGACATATTCATAGAAGCACTGTGATTTTGTGTAATTCTAGCTGTATGTGCTCTCGCTGTCTAATTTATTTGAATACAATTGTTCAAACACTGTTAAAAAAAACCACAGTAATGATTTAAATGAAAAAAAAAAAAAAAAACAATCTGGAGAATAAAGCTGCCCCCTCGGTTCGATACAAAGCTGGGCTCCTTAATAAGCACATTTTATTTTCCCTTCTGGGTGTGGGTCCCTCTATCACTAGTGACAGGCGTGAAAGGTCAATAACCTTGGCTCATAGCCCTCGTATGGTTAGCAGTGCCACGAATTAATGGTTGAAGGCGTTATTCCAAACTCTTCAAGTCAGCCAAAGGAAGCTTATCTTCTTCAAAGGTCACAACATTTAGATCCCTTAGTGTGACAGCAAAAAACTGACACAGGACCTATATACAGTAAGATCGAGCATATTCTATTTGTGAGAAATCACATGGAAGGTAGGTGGCATGTTGTTCAGTATCTTCAAATCCAGCCCATACAAAGTGTAATGACTTCTGGTCCTCTATCTAAAAAGCCATTGAGGGGCTTCTATTGTGTTTTCAATGAATGTTCAGTTTGTCAAAGTTCAATTTTATTGAGCAATAGTTCAACTCACTACTTTCTGATCTTTAGAAATATACACAAAGGGATAAAGATAAAGAGCAGAGATGTGCAATTCTCTCGACCAATTCTGACTTTTTTGAAGCCACATTCACAGCACACAGAGTGATTTTTGAAACTTCTTTAAGGACTTATTGAGTTTTTTTTTGTTTGTTTGTTTTTTAACCTTGAATCACACAACACCCTGTATGGGAAAACAGATACACTGAATTTACCATGCATTTCCCATGGCTAAAAAAGATCAGTATGAGTGACCAGAAAACAGCACAGCACCAGCCTAACGTCTGACCCGAAGGTTTTTGTTAAGACTACTTTTTCTGCTCCAGGCGTCAAGAGACTAAACTATGGAAACAGCTGGGATTTCATGTAGTTTCATGGCCTTGACTGCTTCGTGGCATTGGGGAAATTATCTGATCTCACCTTCCACTAGTACAGCTATGATTTTCTTCTTCCAGCTATGTGTTTTTGACCACCACCACCATCTTGGAATCTATACAAGTGTGCCAACAGGTCTCCTGCTAATTTAAACAAAGAAAGTAAAAATCACTGACATGCAGAATAAGATTTCAAAGTTAGGAATGTAAATATTGATTTTAATATTAGTGCTCATGCAGATCTAATGGGCAGCTGCTGCCAGCTCTCTGACACAGGCAGATTCTATCTGCCCAGGATAAAATGATATAAAGCCATAAAGAAAATGAACGAGTACGGAAGAATTCAGGACACTAAGCATGGCCGAGTACTTGGAAGAAAGTGGCCATTAAAATAGCGAGAATACCTGACCTGCTTTGACAGGTGAGAACAGGCAGACATGTGTAATATGACCTATAATTTACATCACAATGCTGTTGTTGTTTTTAGGGTAGCTGAATAGAAGTTATAATTTTCACCTAAAATATATTTTTACTTCTCATATTTGACTTTTCTTGAAGAATAATACAGAAGTCAAAGGCTTGCAGGACTTATGAATTCGGCCTGTTTAGACACATTTCATCTGAATCTTGTTAAACATCCATCCCCAAGTCAGACTGGGGATGGATAGATTCTTAAAAGCTGTTGAGATTTGAACTCATGTAAATTAACATACCTCTGCTTCAAATCTCACTTGTGTAGTGAAAATAAAATATATATAATGCCAGTTCGTGCACTCTGCTTAAAATGGGGTTCACATCTGGGTTAAAATATGTGAGACCTGCGTGTGTCACTTGCATACATAAAAAGGCTAAAGACAAGGCTTGCTCTGTTCCTTGTTTTGCACATTTGCAAAAACTATCTCATTAATATTCATTTGAGATCTGCCCACTGTTACAGACAATGTACAACTGACTGCTTCCTCTCTTAAAACTTTAGTTTTTGCAAAGTTTGGAGCTCTGCTTTGGGTCAGTGTCCTGTTGTGGGAGGAAAGCAGCTCCAATCACGCAGCATCCAAAGAGTATGGCATTGCATTGTAACAAGGAGTTATAAATCTTCCCTTGTTCAAGTTCTCTTCTGTGCAAACCAAACCACTGTTATCAAAGTATAAGTAAGTTTTGTGATAACATTTCTATCTGAGACATTTTACAGCCACTTCTAGCAAAACTTTGCTAATGTAGCTACTTGACTGTATAGCTAGCTTACCTTTTCTAGCAAATGCTGTTCAATTCATAAAGAATAGGAAGGACAAAAGCAAGGAAACACACAAATGTCAGAAAAGGTACATTTATAACAAGAGCGATACCAATCAAAATCAGATTCGAACATGCCCGTTCTTTGTTCTTACCTGCCTAAGCACTATATATCTTGGTTAAACATGCTTTGAAACTATCAGACCTGCAGTTTGTATAACCAGTTAGAATAAAAAAACATTACCCTTACAGACCCTGTTCTGCTGAGGAGGCAGCGCTACTGGGGGGAAAAAACGGTGACATTCTCCAAGATCTTTAATGTCTTAGTAAATATCGATAGAGATAATATAAACTTAGACAACACAGACCGCAAAGGGATATGTTGCTCACTGCTATAGTGCATGGTCAAATGGAGGCAAGAAATTGCTGTAGGTCAATCATAATATCCCTGGGGTTGGCAGACACTGGTGTCAGCAAGGCCTGGTAACAGTAGATCACCTGAGACAAGTAATACTGTGGGCTACATATGATGAGCCAACAGCTTGTGGGGAGAGAATGTAAAGAAATATTTACAATCACCAGTCCAAATCAATATTAAACTGAAAGCTTTATGCACTAGTATATATATATATATATATATATATATATATATATATATATATATATATATATATTTTTTTTAAAAATTATTATTTTTTTTTATTTTTATTTTTAATT